>RJWH01005545.1:0-73995 GCA_004363575.1 Solenodon paradoxus | reverse complement strand
AGTGGGGTCTTTTCAGCTGCTGATTTACCATGATGCACACCTGTAACACCATCGTGTCATAATGCAGTGTTCTTCCCTCCTCACCCCTTCCTTCGGTCCTGCTGTGGCTTTGTTCTTGCAAAGGCTTCCATCTTATTTTCCTTCTCTTAGCAGAGGGCATTACCGCCTCCACAGAGGAATGCAAAGCCACCAGCTGCACCCCACCCTGCCCAGCCCCCCAGGCCCCCGTGTCCACGGGCACGCAGCACGTAGACCCGGCCTACCTGGACCTGCTGTCCCAGGCCGCACTCCTGCGCTGCTCCGACGGGACCTGAGTCACCCCTTCCCACTGCCCGTCTGCATTGCATTCTCCTCCCCTAGCTCCGACTTCTTCACCCTTGCACGTCTTCTGTTCTCTCCCCTTCTCAGCAATGAAAGCAGGAAACACCACCTCACACCGCTTCCCTGCAGCCCCCTCTGCAGTGACAGCGCAACACAAAGAACCATACTGGCTGCCCATGTCCTCATCTCCACTTTCTCCCCGCGCCCTCCGCTCTGATTGCTTCTCCTCTGCTCACTTCTGGCAGGCCAGCAGTGACACCTGCCTTTCAGCCCAGTGACATGTCAGTCCTCTCCCACAGTGCCCTCTCAGCGGGGTTGGGAAGAGCTGACCATGCCCTCTCGCAAACATTCCTCTCCTTCCCTTTGGGGACAGGACACCACGTGGTTTCCCCCATCCTCTGTCTTTTCCTCTGTGTCCTTGCTGACTGGCCTTAAGCCACCTGTTCTTCACATGGAGGCCTCCAGCCCCTGCCCCAGGGATGAAGGATCACGCTTCCCATGCGTTACAGCATCCGACTGCATGTCTCACAGGCGACAGGCCCATCTTCCTCCCAGGGCAGCACTGTCCCCGCTGGCCGGTCCTGGCATCACCTGGGGCCCCCTCTTCTCCTTCCCTGTAGTGCACAGGTCTTATCCACCTCCCGCCTTAGGTCTCCATCACTCCCCGATGTGTGTCCCCATCACATGAGGGCATCTGACACCCACCCTCACCCTCCGTGCTTGCCAAGAGTGCTTTTCCCAGATAAACTGCGTTGTGCTCCTGTGTTTAAAGGCCTTAGTCGCTCCCCTTCCTGGGCCTTGCAGTGGATCCCGGCACCCCCGCTCTCCAGCTGCCATTCCTGTTGCTCTGTCACCTCTCTGGATGCCGACTCCCAAGGATCGTAGTCTATTTCCTGCCTCAGGACCTTCCCCCCATCCCCGGGGTCCTCTGCGGAGGGCGTTGGTCCACTCAGCTGACTCCCAGGCCCATGTCTGAAGCAAGGTGAGGACCCCAAGTTGACCAGGCACGAAGTCACAAGGTTCCCTGAGCTGTGCCTGGACCGAGGTCACAGAGCGTAGCTGCCACCTCTGTCTTTACTCCTGGGCAGGCTGGTTAAACCGCTAGGCTGCAAAAAGACAAAGCCCACACATCCATTTTGTACACGGATTGATAGATGTTGTAGTAGGGCCATTGCGTGCATCCTTGGAGAATTCTTAACTTGATTATTGTTTTCCTCCCACAGTGGGGTTGGAGTCAGTTTCCTCTTTTGTTGGATATTCATGGCCCTCGTGGTTCTCACTTTTGTCACTGGCGGAAATGTGGAAAAATTGGTCTGTGAACCTTACCGGAACAGGATGCTGTTCCAGGTAAATATGATTTTTCTGCCCCTGGTGGGGAGGGTGTGCGTGGACACTGATTTTCCTCTACCTCGTGGGGTTTTTTCAAGAGCAAAAAGGTGAGCCTTTGGTTTGTATGCAATAAGTTGAGATTCCTTGTATTTGTCAGGGCAAAAAATGATGACAGGCTTCTGAGTTTGGGCGAGAGAGTGAGGTCAGTGCCAGAAAGGCCACTCGTTGGGGTGGACTGTGCTCGTGGAGACGTCGCGCTGGCCCGCAGGCACCCCCACGTCAGACAGAAAGGTGCTGGTCCCTCTCAGCCCGGGAGCTGCTGGCTCCTGCCAGAGTCTCTCAGATGATGTGCCCACGCAGACGGCTGAATCTGAAGTGAAAGAGACTGGAGAATGATAAGCTTTGTGACTGAGGGATCTTTCTAGCGGAACTCAAACGAAGCAGCTAGGAATTGAATTCAAGCAAAAACCAAGTACAACAGACCCCAGGGGACCAGTTCTCCTTGATTCATGAGGAGGATCTGTCTACACATCTGGCTTCTCATTCTGGGCCTCTCCCATGCTTTTCTCCAGATTTTTATTTTTAGAAGACATTTCTACTTTATATATATATGTGTGTGTGTGTGTGTGTGTGTGTGTGTATACACACACATAGATGTATATATATAATGCACGCATGCATACACACATGCATTTACACACACATATGCATATGCTTCACTTCAAGTCGGTTATGAAATCAAGTGAATGTCTTCTGTCATAACCAGTTGTTGTCATGGTGTTGAAATTATTCAGTGGGTCTGGGAAAAATAAACCGGAAGCTCCCCTTTGTCAAATTAGCTCCCTTGGCCTCTTGATAAAAATTAATACATCAAGTCAGACTTCCTTATCGCCTGGATTTCTCACTAGTCAAAAAAGAATTCTTTTAATGGGTAGGGATATCTTGAAACTATTTATACCACTCAAGCATATCTATAGCTGTGCGCTGATTAAGTACAGAGGATGGGAGGTCAGAGCAGTTACAAGGTGTCACTCATTTCTGTCTGGAGACAACGGTGACCTGACCTGGGTCAGAGGCTGCATGGTTTTCATTAACTATACTAGTCACGTTGCCTGTTCTCCCATTTTTAATGTGTTTGCTTTACTAACGTGACGTGTTCTCAAAAAACAATCAATAATTCCCACTAACGCTGCTCCACGGTTGACTGGTTTATTGCAAGCACTTCACTATTTCCCAAGAGAAAAATTATCACCATTAATAACCCCCAAATATATATATGTCTATATATTATAAATATATAGACATATATGTCTATATATATATTCAATTTGATACTTTTTATTGTATAGGGCAATGGCTGCAGACCTCAGATTCAGGAGAACAGGCTGCTTAGCCCTACAAAGAGACACTTTCCCTCAATTCAGAGTTTTTCTGGGCTGTGAGAAAACTGATTTCATTTTACATGTCTCTGGTAGGAGGTCGGTGACAGTTCAAGGAGAGTCTGATATATTTATATATGAAAAGAATGAATCTTTGTTTTACTCAGTGTATGTATGTTAGTATAAAATTGTCTTTTTCAAAAAGGTTTGGACATTTGTTTCAGATTTTGGACACACCTTATCTGCTAAATGAGAACTGGAAGTACTACCTCTCTGGGATAGTGTTTAACAAATCGGATATTCCTCTCACGTTTGAACAAGTTTACAGGTATAAAGAAATGCAGTTGGCATTTTTCTGCCACTTAAATTGGGGTGTGTGTATGTGTGTGTGTTTCCAGAATGAGACTTTTACTTTCAAGTATCTTTCACCTAAATGATAAGACTTTCCAGTTTCAGAATCAAGCTGTTCTCTAGTCTCAGCAAAGAGACAATAGAAATAAAGCCACAAAGATTCCTTCCCCCCGGAGTCCTTCTCCACCTTGAAGTGGGACATCTCAAGGTCCTTGCGTCCAGTAATCACTAGCAGTCACTCATTAAGCCTGTAAAGGGACTCTGAAAACATACCCCGTGATCACCCTGCCCCAAATAAATGCCAACAAGAATTTAGGGGCTGGGTCCAAGTCAGACAGGGTAATGGTGACGCAGCTAAGGGCTGGGCTGAGATGTGACTGCCTGGCTCAGTCCTGACTCCACCTTCAGGGCCTTTGAGATCCTGGCTGTCCCACTTCTGTCTGTTCAATAAGGGAGAGGATATTAGTCGTCACCAAGGTTCAAGGTCATCTTATGGCTGCTAACAGCAAGTGAGTGGACACGGGTCAGCCCCTGTCTCCTTGCCCTCACAGCAGACACTGGTCACCAATTGCGATCTCCTTAACCCAGGGAGCCTAGCAACCTCCTTAATAGCACGTTCCAGGCAGACATGATCAATCACTGGGTGTGAGGGTACAATTAAACCACCCTGAGACTTAGAGAGCAGCCTGGACCTGGTCTGCCAGCTCTTTCTCGTTTTGGTTCCTCTGCCTCTGAGTCCATCTCCAGACCAGAAACCTCAGCTTCCTTAGGGTTCCCTAGAGAGATGCATCGCACCTCCTCCTAGGAATGCATGCAAGTTGCTTCCCCCCACTCCTCCATCAGGTCTAGAGGGCTCGGGCTGCTGCATAAGGAAGAGAGGCCCCCGGGTAGGGGCTCCTTGGTCCGGGGATTTGGACGAGATGAGGTGGCCCCTTCTGAGCTTAGTGGAGGGCGCCATTTTCCCTTTTTCGAGAAGCAGCATTGGTGAGGCCAAGTTAGATGTAAAGCCAAGGTGTACTGACTTTCTGCATGGCTTTAGCCCTCTCCCTACCTCCATCCTAGGCCACTAGCATATACATACAACCATATGTTTAGCAAGTAAGTCTCAACCTGGAAATAGGGAGATGAAGTGGTCCAGCTGGGACTTGATAGACTCTTAATAAAACCCGTGACATGCTTTGTGACACTCCTCTCTCTATCAAGTGTGGTGGTGTATTTTTTTTTCTTTTTTCTTTAACTTAAGACCCAGTTCTTGAACCCAGGTCCTTCGGCTTTACATGTCCTGAACCTTAGCTACTTAGTTTTTGATGAGAATTTTTTTATTCCCCGTTTATAAATTGGGTGTTCTTCATGGCACAGTAAGCAATCCAAAAGAGACAGATAGATGGACATATTTACCAAGTTGATGGTCTCTGCTCCCCAAATGGGACACTCAATACAATGGGGAACGAAGTCAGGATGGTTGGACACCCAAGGGACTCGTTCACGGAGGACTGGCTTCTCTGTGGACACCTCTCTGTCTGTTGGGTGCACAGATAGACAGAGAAACAGCTGCCCTTCCCTTCAGCCCTGGGCGTGGACAGAGGCACACAGCTGCTGTCCTGGATCATGATTTCTCTGTTCATCCCATAGTGACTGCAAAGAAAACAGAGGCATTTTTGCCACATTTAAGCTGGAGAATAGCTACAATCTCAGCAAACATCTCAACATTGAAAAGGTAGGTCATTAGAGCCAACCATAATATTGACATAAATCTAGCTCTTTTTTTTTTTTGAAGTGAAATTCACATAAGAGAAAACTAACCATTTAAACCTCACATTGAATACATTCACCAAGTTTCTGCAACCCTCACCTCCATTCCGAAACATTTCTGTCGTCCTAGCAACCATTTTTACTGAGGGGCCAGGCTCTCTAGCAGATGACAGAGGCTCCCCTGAGGAGGCCTTACTGCTGGAACCTCACAGGCGAACGCATCATCTTGTTGAGCATCAGTTTCCAAGAGGAACACACCCAGCTTGTTTCTCAGGGATTTTGGCTGTCTAAGACTAGTCACCCAGTTCTACCAGGTCCCTGAAGAAGAACTGAGGCACCATGATCTCTGGTCACACCAAGATGAGTCATAGCCATGACCCCAGGACGCCAGTGTTCTGTGGGTTCTGTGGGGCCTTGTCTGGAGATGGCATGGCTGCATCTCGGAGCCAGAGATGGAACAAGAGAGTTTCAGCCACCCACCCCAGAGTGTCGTTAACTTAGACATCCCTACTCCCCCACACCTGAGGCCTTCTGGTCTTCTTAACTAGGCAGAAAAGAATCTAAGGAGCCTACTTTCTTTTGGGGCTTCCAAAATGGAAGCAGATACCAAGGGAGCCAAAGGGAATAGGCTATTCCCCAAACCCCACCAAGGCATCACAGAGGTACCATGAGGTCATGATGGCCAGACAGCTATCAATGGGAAGATATTTATATGAACACTATATACAAATTTTATGTCGACTATTCTTCATTAAATACTCCTTGCTGAAGGAAGTAATAGTTTTAACCTAGCCAGAGTTAGCTGCCCTCCACTGATTTCCCTATCATGCCCTCTGCCATTTTCTCTGTGCGCCATGGCGTGTAGAGTTGGAGAGCGACTGGGACACTCAGGCACTGCACGGTGCCCGGAACTCTGACTGTCTGTGTCTTAGGGCCATCCCAAATCAAAGCCATGTCCCAGTGACCTGGAGTCTCCCTGTCATCCTCCTCCTCTTTGTCAAGGCTCCTCCCAGTAACCTCCCCTGGGGCCCCCGGTGAAGTTCCTGTGCCTTCCCTCCGACACCACCTTGCCCTTTGAGGCCTCTGAGGGTGCAGATGTAATGTGTTCTGCCTTCTGCAACCTTCCCACAGAGATCTTGGCACAGGGCATAAGAAAGGAGGTGGAAAAGGCGTGCAGGGGTGCAAGGACAGAACCAGAGAGAAATGCCAGTCAAGGGTATATGTATCTTTTTTTTTTCTGTCCTGTGTAATTTTATTGCTCTTTCGAAGCATGAAGTATGTGGCACTCCTGGAGAAGAACAAACTTACTGATAACTTTTCTTTTCGTCTGCAGCACACCAGAAGCATAAGCAGTCATTTTAAAAAGGTATACATACAAGTTGACAAATTCGTTCTTCTCAACGAAGCTGGAAGAAGAAACCTTATGAGTTTCCAAACTTCGGGTGTTGACAAAATTGATTATGACACCTTTTTGGTTGAGGTAGGACCCACGGGTTCTTGCTGGATCTTTGAGGGAAAATCACAGCATTGGATGTGTGTGTGTTTCCTTTTTGATTGTACTGTTGGTTTTTGTTGATGCGATTCACCTGACTTAAAATTATCTGCTTTAAAGTGAGAAAATCACTAGTGTTCAGTGTGACAACGCACACATCCCACACTGTGTCCTTCCGTCACTGTCTTTGTCACCCCAAAAGAAAGGCCCATCCCCATTAAGCAGCCATGTCCACCCCCCCACCCCCACCCCTTGAAAATGACCAATCTGTGTTCCGTTTCTGTGAATGTGCCTCTTCTGGGTATTTCACATGAATGGACTCATGTTCTGTGTGACCTTTTGTGTTGAATGACTTTCACAGGTCCCTTTTATGTAGCCTGATGTTTCTGAGCGTCATCTCCGCGCAGCATGAATTCGTTCCTGGTTTCATTTCATGGTTGAATAATGCGATTTGTCATGTATGAACAAGCATGCAGATATTGTCACATCTGTAGGAGTTTCCAGCCGTACTTCATGGCGACAAACCCCTCTTCACTGTTACCCATTAGCTGTTGTTAAGGTTTAAAAATTCCACATCCTTAGCGTGGATTTTTCACCTCTTTTGTAGATGAATAAAGGCCTCACAAGTGTGAATCTTTCATCATTTGCAAGTAAGCTAGAAGCAAGCGCCAAAAGTTTGGTGAGTTCAAACAGTTGTGGGTAGATGCTGTCCTTGCAGATGCCAGATGTCAATACTAGCGTTCGGACAGAAACGAAGGGCTTCCTTAAACCATGAGCACTCCCTTCAGCGGCCGTTGGTGCGTGACCAGGCCATCTTCAGGCTGCACCCAGCTGTTCTCCCTGTGCCTCAGGTGCTGTGGCTCCCTGCCTTAGCATGGGGTCTGTTATCACTCACCACATGCCCATGCACACACGTGCTCACCCACACCTGCATTTTCCTTGCCGTGTAGAGAATGATGCTGAGGACACGGGAGGAAGATTCCTTGGAGGACTTTTTATTCCTCGTAATAAGTGGGTGTAAAGGCATCATCCAAGCTCTGCACGCTTCCCGTTCATCCACTCCTCTGCTGACTGACGACGAAATGACTGTGACTTGTCCCTTTCAAGCAGCAGAGCCTCGTGATGAGGGACCTGGGCAACAGAGGGAGATCGGGATTCGAGCGCTAATCTAGCCCCCACTAACTATGGCGGCTTGGGCGACATTTCACCCGTGTGCCTCGTTTCCTCTCCTATAAACGGAGGCAGGAGGATGGTTATATGTTAATATGCTGAGGTGATCTTTTGTTTTCTCATCTGTAAAATGGGGATACAGCCACGATAAAGCTGCTTTCTATTATGATAAGGTGGGAAAGAGAGAACACAGGCTCTGGCCCTCAAGATTGGCTAATGAGTGTGGGTTATTGCTTAGGGTTTGTGGCTCTGCAACTTGAAGTAGAGTGACTTGGTGAGGGTCCTGCTGCCAGCTCGCAGCCACCCTCCTTCAAGGGCGGCTTCTCTCTTATGCTGTGTCTGCCCCATTCGAGCTCCTGTGGTTAAAGACAGTACTTTGAATTCCGGAAAGATGGTATTGACATTTGCTTATTTTATTCTCTTTGTAGCCCGAAGGAAGCTTGAAGGAGTCCCTGAAAAGTAATGCACAAGCCATTCAAAACATTCACCGTAACCACGTCACCCCTTTGGAAGATAAAATGGTAACAATCAATCTCAATCAATCTCTAATACTTCATTGTGACCTGAGTAAGTCTCATCTCCCCCAGCTGGCTTTCATTTATTTTTTTTAATTTTTATTATTTTGAAATTTTTGAAGGAGCATCACATTATACAATTATACAGCCTGAACATGTGCGTCATTGTAAATCAACGTCTGGGTATAATTCATTAAATTGACCACCAGCCATCCATTCTATCCTTCACTGTATGATTGGTCCCTTTTACCCGATTTGTCCATCCCCTTTCCCCTTCCCTTCTGATAAACACTAATTTCATGCTATAGGCTTAAAATCTGTTTTTGTATGATTTAGTACACTTTTTGTTTGGCTTTTCCATATACCACATATGAGTGAAATTATACAATGTCTGACTGATCTCACTAAGCATAACTTCCTCAAGGTTCATCCATGTTACAGCAAATGGCAGACTTTCATCTTGTTTAACAAGACTAATCACTGAGTAGTATTTCCATTGTGTATATGGACCACATCTTCTTACCAGTCACCTGATGGTGGCCACTTGAGGTCACTTCCATTTTTTAGTTATTGTAAATAATGCTGCAGTAAACATGAGGATGCCTATATCTCTCCAAAGTAATGTGTTTGTGTTTGGAGGGTAAATAACCCCAAGTGGGATAACTGATAACTGTGTCAGATGGAACTTCCATTTTCAGATTGTTGCGAGAGCTCCATACTGCTTTACAAAATGGTTGCACCAATTGACACACCCATGAACACCATAAAAGGATTCCATTTTCTCTGCATTTTCCTCAATCCTTGCTTTCAGTCTTCTGGATAAGAGTCATTCTCATGGGTGTGAGATTTCTCATTGTTGTTTTGATTCACGTTTCCGTAATGACAGCAGAGTGGAACATCTTTTCATGTGCCTGTTGACCATCTGAATGTTTTCTTTGGAGGTGTCTATTCAGATATTCAGATATTTTAATGGATTGTTTGTTTTGCTGTTATTGTTGAGTTTTATGAGTTCTTTATATATTTTGGATATTAACTCCTTGTTGGATGTATGATGTGTAAATATCTTCTCCCATTTTCTTTTGGGTGGCAGTTTCTTTCCCTGTGCAGAAACCTTTTAATTTGATTTAGTCCCATTCCTTTATTGTGGTTTTTGTTTCCCTTGACACTGGAGTTGAGTTTCCAAGGATATTGTTTAGGCCAATGTCAGAGTGTAGACCCTTTGTTTTCTTTTATGTATTTTATGGTTTGAGGTCTTACATCCAAATCTTTAACCCATTTTGAATAATCTTTTCTATTATGTATAAGACAGTGGTCTGATTTCATTCTTTTGCAGGTGGCTAACCAGTTTTCCCAGCAGAAGTGACCAAAGACACTGTCCTTGCTCCATTGTATGCTCTTGTTTCCTTTGCCATGAATCAGTTGTCTGTATGTGCATGGATTTATTTCTGGACTCTTGATTCTGCTCCACTGACCTGTGTCTGTTTTTATTCCAATACCATGCTGATTTGAATACTATTGCTTTGTAGTATAGTGTGAAGTCAAGAAGTATGCTACCTCCATTTTTCTTCCTTTTTGTCGAGACTGTTTTACTATTCAGGTCTTTTACAGTTCCAAATCAATTTCATGATTTTTTTTTGTTCTATTTCAATGAAGAATGTCATTGAGATTTTGACAGGGATTGTGTTAAGTATGTACATTGCTTTAGGTACTATGTTCATTTTTAGCAATATTAATTCTTCCAGTCAATGAGCAGGTGATATATTTTTATTTATTTGTATTTTCTACTTCTAAAAAAAAATCTTACATTTTACAGTGTAGAAGTATTTCACTTCTTCAGTTAAATTTATTCCAAAGTATCGCATTCATTTTGATGCGATCATAAGTGGAGTTGTTTTTCTGAGTTTATTTTCTGCTAGATTGTTGTAAAAGTGCAACAGAACTTTATATAATAATTTTGTAACCTGCCACTTTACTTATATATTTTTCTAACAATTTCTTATTAGACTCTTTGGCGTTCTCTCTTTATATATTATCAAATCTACTGAAAATAGTAATCACTTCTTTTCCAATTTGGACATCTTTGATGTTCTTTTCTAGTCTATTGTGCTGCGCTAGGATCTTCAGCACTAAATGAAAGATTAGTTGAAAGTGGACACCCTTGCCTTGTTGATGATTTTAGAGAAAAAACTTTCACTTTTTCCACAGAGTATGATGTTGGCTATGAATTTTTCATGAATGGTCATTATTATGTAGAGGTACATTCTATCTATACCAATTTTGGCAGATATTTTAAGCATAAAAGAGTGTTGAATCTTAGAAGCTTTTTCTGCATTGATTTAGTCATATGATTTTGTCCTTTCTTTCATTGGTAAGAATTGACTTCCATTTAACTCAATAACCATTTGCATATTTGCATCCCACATAGTTCCAGTCTGACTGGACTTGGGCTAAGAAATTCAGCTATCTTAAAAATAAAAAAATAGCTGAGTGTAAACAAGAATAATAGCTACAAAGCTTTGGGACACTATGGGTACTTGAAATTAATAACACATAGTAAAATGCCCAAAGGAGCTTCATGCTTTTTTGATGTGCTGTTGACAGATAGAAAACAGGATGAATATCTGATTATAAGACCTGAATGTACAGTTTGACCCTAAAGTCTGTAGGGGGCATTCTTTAGGAAAAAATGAACAATCTTGGTCTTTGCAATTTCTCATGTACAGAGGACATTCTGATGTTCAAGCCAGAATATTAGAAATGAACCAAATGTCTCCTGGATGTATTCCCTTTGATAGAGAATGATTGATCATGGCCCAAACTATCTAAAACCGAAACCAGAATTTTGGGGTATGGAGGGTGCCACCATGCAGGCTTCATCCCTCAGTGAAGTTAATCAGCGGTTTGCCCACATACTTGCTGAAGTTTCTCTGGCCGAAATTTAACAACCCCTGGAGCCACGCACGTAGCCCAAGAACTGGTGTTTTTGTTCTGAACTTGTGCTTAATTCTTCTCAAATTCTTTTTCTCCTGCCAAGAAATAAGTGAAGGCAAGAGGAGGTCCTTTTCTTTCTACTTGGATTCATCTCTGTTTCCTACTGATGGATTTGTTTCCTCTTTCCTTCATTCCATCCTATTTCAGACTTGCCTTTGTTATTATTATTTTTATCTCTCACTGACTTATGACTTCTTAATGTCAGGAAGGAAGTCTGTAGCAGAAAAAGAATGTGGGGACTGATATCCATGCTTCTGCTTCTCCAAAGTCTTTCATTTCCTCAGGTGACAATGGTGAGAAGAGTGCCAGGAGAGGAAGGACGTGACATCCCAGATGTGTGAGGGTCATGTCTGCAGTTGTGTAGGGGAAGATTGTGTGAAAACTGCATCACAGAGTCAGCTTGCTCAGGGTTGGAGAAGTGCGTTTGTCCACTTGACTTCACTCCAACTTCAGAACCTTCCAGAATTATTTGACCACCTGTCTCTTTTTTTTAATTAAAAAAATGAATGGTGAGAAACACACAACATAAAATTTGCCACTTTCATTGTGTGTAAGTGTGTAGTTCAGTAGTGTTATACGTTCACATCATTGGGCGAGGCCTGATTATCCAGCATGCCTAGTGGTCTTCCATTATATGGATACTCTCCAGTGATACGCTGTGGATGGACATTCTTGAGGCTTTCTTAAGAACAAGAAAACTAAACAAATAGCTTAGCATCTTTATTTAAGAGTTTTCCTTTGAAGAGATGAAGGAAAAACACCTCTGCTCCAGAACCAGGCTGTGGAGGCATGGTTAAGGGCTTTCTCCAAGCTTGCCTTGAAGTAGAGACAGTCAGTTCTCTCTCTCTCAGGACTGTTTGATTCAGAAGAGTCTTCACAAAATCCTTCGATTGAATTTGTATGCTGTGCTCATCACAATGCCCTGCTCTCCTTATTTTTGGTGACCAGAGATTTGTTACTATTTTAAGCCATATTTTGCATGCTCGTAAATGCTTTCCTGCAAGTTGACCTGACTTTTTGGCCTTTTCAGACCGCAGGCAACCTGTAGGCAAGTAGGCAAGTTATTCTGAACATGAAACCAACATCTAAATCCAGAGTTAGCAAACTAAGACTCCTCAAGCTATTCAGCCCATGGGCTAAATCCATCCTGCTGCCTATTTTCATACAGTTTTACTGAAAAACAACCATGTCCACTTATTTACAAATGATGTCTGACTGCCTTTGGTTACAAAGGCAAAATATGGTCCATGAAGCCTAAAATGTTTCCTTAGCTGGTTCTTAACTGATTAAGTGTGCCAGTCCAGGACTTCAACCATTCCGATGAAACCACGCTTCTTGGGCAGTCTTTATTTTTAGTACTGTGTAAACCAGCATGAGCCAAAAGGGATTTCTTTGATGCCTTTCCTGTGGGCTGCTGCCCTTTGAACAAATCGCTAATGTCCACAGTGGATTTTCTTCTTCGAGTTTTCCTACACCCGAGAGAAGTAAGGTACACGCTTTTACTTGTGTCTGTTGTTTTTCAAGAATAAAACCACGTTGGAGTAAAGTTGCTTTTGATAGCTGACCCGGGAGGAAGTGGGGGATGTGAAGCACGAGACATTACTGCTTCCTGTAATAAGCTGGAAAATATTGCTTTGTTTTTCACCAGAGACTTGCATACAGAAGCCTAACGAATCTTCAGCAAATGAACAATAAATTGGATGTAAGTATATTCTTTTTCTGGCATGGAGTCTTGTTATAAAAGTGCACAAGACTTCCAGAAGTGTCCCTTGTGAAAAGTACTTTAAAGTTAAAATAGAATCAGTTATTCTCCCATTTTAAATGCCAAGCGAAATTTCCTTTCATTTCTTCTCTGCCAGTCCTTCGATAAATGCAGATCTCACCTTGGCATGTTGGTAGACACACAGTTGAAAGAGGGGCTGCCATAAGTAGGGTGCGAACTTAGAAAATATGCTCCTCACCTGTAGAGATAAGGATGCCTGACGAACAGCCTCCAAACTTCAGTGCCTTCCGACCACAACTGCCAATCTTGCTACTGGGGACCCTGTTGGCTTCTTCGCCTGTTTCCCCAACCAGAGGCCCAGCCTGAAGGAGCAGGTCCTATCTGAGCCACTTCCTGTCCTCAAAGGAGAGGACAAGAACTTAGTGGGGAAATGGAAACACTCTTTCAGCCACTAGTTAGAGCCAGCACATTGTCACTGCATCTACATTTCCAGCCAAAGTAAGTCACACAACCAAGTCTGCCATCACCACCACTGTCACCACCATCATTATCAGCATAATTATCATTATTCATCATCCTCACCGTCATCCATCCTCATCATCCTCATCATCCTCACCATAATCACCATTAGCACCATCATCCATCATCATCAGCTGGGGAAGTAAGTCCCACTCCCAGGAAGCCATGCCTGAGATACTATCAATAATTCTGAAGAGTTAATGCAATTGACCATGGAACACAAACATTCCCAGGACAGGAAATGAGCTCTGAGAGTAGACGTTATTCATTTTGAACCACCACCACCAGCAGGATTGTCAGAATAGTCTTATGAAGACTGGGTTGGCCATGAGAGGTCCTGGAGGTCAGCCCCGTAGCAGAAAGCGACATGTCTGTTCCTTTGCTTGTCTCAAGAGTTTTCTTTGCTCACCTTTGTCCCGGGGTTTCTTTCCACATGTGATCGTGTCTCCTGTGGTGAACTGTGAGCTCCTGTAGTTGCAGCCCTTGCACAGCTGAGGCTGGTCCCCTCCCCTGGCAGCGCTGAGTCAGCTACCTGGTCTGTCCTCATCCTGACTCAGCTCCTCCGAAGTCTCTTAGATTTTCCCTACCCCTGGGCCCTCTCTGCGCCTTTGATCACAGGTGCCATTTCTAAGTGCGTGTCCCTTGCCATGGGAGCGTAAAGACGGACCAGTGACCGTGCAGGTCCTCTCAACCCCTGCACACCTGATGTGAGCATGATAGCCTGCAGATATGCACAGCCCTGCACGAGGGGCGATGGGGTGGCTATCGGCCCCTGACTCACTCGCCGGGCTGTGAGGCCTGAGGTCACTGGGCAAAAAGGCATCTTTTCCAACTTGCACCAAGCTGCCATGTGGGTCAGCATTGGCCTTGTGTGACAGTTCAAAAAGTCTGGACTTTGGAGCCAAAACAAAACAAAACTAGGTGCAAATACCAGGTCTAAGGCTTTCCAGCGTAGTGACCTCAGGGAGGGTCAGTGACCCTGTGATGGCGGGAGTGGGTGGTTACACCTTCCTTCCGCCCTTGTGGAGTATTCAGTGGGGTGATTTAACATAGAGGACCTCGCCCAGTGTCTGGCACAGAGAAAGTGCCCTCTGGGGGTGGGCCAGGCTGTCCTCAGGCGCACTCGCCCCTACAGACCGTCTCAGTACACCCGTCGTCACTGGCTCACTGTGTTTTCCAGATGAAAGTGAACAACATCTTTCTCGCCTTGAATTACTCTCAGGACTTTGTCATAAGCCACATCACCTCTATTATTACAAAAGTAAGTGTTCTTTCCAAAATAGCGGTCAGCCAGCGTGAGTGCAAACGGCACAGTTCAGGACAGATATTTTAAAACCGTCGTTCTAATGCTTGTGATGATCCCGGTGTCTTTCCAGGAGTCTAAGAAGTATGGCATGGTGATAATGGAATACATTAGGCAGTATCTGAAGTGGGTCAATGTCACCGTAAGTCCTGGATCTCCTGGGAGCCTAAGGGGCGCGGGTGTTAGGATCACCATTTTCTAGGATGCCACCGGGTGGAAGTGAAATCAGATTCCTGTTAGTTTGGTCAGAGAAGTAAAAGGGCCTGGGATGTGGGGACCATGACTGGAGGAACCTGATGCTCAGCACAAGTATGGGCCATTCGGGCAGCTTCTCGGCCTCCCTCTGCCCGGCTGCCTCTGCCCGTGTCTCCCCCATGGCCCCTGTGACTTGGGCCTCTTACACACCCGGGCAGCACCCCACCGGCCCCACAGTTGGCGTCTCAGGTGTGAGGGGTGCTTTAAACCACAGACGTTGATTTTCTCCAGCTCTGGAGGCTGGAGTCCGAGACCAGGTGTCAGCTGGGCGGGTTTCCTTGGAGGTCTCGCCCAGGGGCCTGCAGGTGGCCCTCTTCTGCCCGTGCTGTCCGTGGCCTGCAGCTGGCGCTGATAAGGCCTCATCAGATCGGACTAGGGCCCACCTGGTGACGCCCCTTCACGTGACCGCCTTCCACCAACCTGTCTTCAAATACCATCTCACTTGGAGGTTCTGGGGGTTAGGACGTCACACTATCAGCTCAGGGTCCACTGACTCAGCCCCTTCACGTGTCTGCATGAAGGAATCCGAAGAGCAAGGCCGAGCAGCGGAGTTATGGAGACTTCTAGGGGCGCTGGGCCGGTTCCCCTCTGAGCACCCTGTGGTGGGTGCGGGGGGCTACAGCCGAGTTTCTCGTGCCGGCCACGACAGGCTGAGACGCATGGTGGCTCAGGGACGCCCTGGTGGCGCCTGCACGGCCGCCACGAGCCTCTGCGCCCATTCGCTTCACTGCGTGGCTCAGGCTGCCCGGCCTCACCCCCTCCTGCCGCTCGACTGTCTGCAATACCGCGTTTCTCTGCATGATCCCCTCCTGCTGTCATGGCCTCCTCTGGTCCCCACCACCTGGGCCATGTGCCCGCTTCTCCTTCCAGGCCCAGCTCCCTGACACGGTGCTGACACCGCCTCCCACCCCAGATGGGAAGACCCCAGGGTCTTCTCCATGTTAGCACGAGGGGCACACACAGTGGACTATCTCCATGGCCACCGCCTCCCCGCGAGACCACGGGGCCACATGCTGGTCACACTCAGACCCTGATGCAATGCCAGTGCCCTGAAATCAGTGCACAGCTGGAAGGAGTGGCCATGTCCTGCGACAGCCAAACCAGCAGGTGTTAGGAGCCACCTGTACAAAGCAGGCCAGAGCCATCCCTGAGCCTCGGAGAGCTTTCCACAGGGTATAAGTAACGGAAAAAACAATGTAGGAAAACATCATAGAGCCCTTCCCAGCGTTTTATGAAACGAAACCAAAGAAGAGAGGGAATATATAGGGCAGCCTGACCTTGGAGGACACAAGGTCATTACCGTGCGTGCTTGTGAGGTTCAGGTGGAAGCCAAATGGAAAAGGAGTTAACCAGTAAGTGGACAGGCCTGAGCCGCCTCCACCTTCAGAGCTGGCGCCAGCCTGCTGGACGGACGCCAGCAGGTTATTATTTGGTTTGGGGTTTTTAATGAATGAGTCTGACTTAGTCAACGGGGCTGGGGCGCCTGTTCGAGATTCATGAAACTCATTTCTTCCCGCTTCTTTAGCGAGTGCGTTGCTGTCAGGCAGAAGCAGGTACTGCTGTCTTTGTAAATAGAGCAATAGACGCTTTTCTTTATAGCGTCTGTGAATCCTTCCGTCCGATCTGTGGGTTCGAGAAGCGATGACAGGTGTGCCCCAGTCTCCCAGACAACCTCACAGCTGCGCTCTGGCCCTTTCTCGAAAATGCGTGCCAACCCGGGGCCCCCAGGGTGCCCTTATTAATGACCTCCCTTCTCATTCATTTTCTCCGCACATCCTCTGTCGGATGACAAAGGGCTCGGGCAAGAAATGCAGATGGAGACTGTGCTGGTCACATGGACTCTTCAGCCCCATCAGGAACCCAGGAGGGAGGGTCTGCTTGTGCCCAGTCACCAAAGCAAAGCTGGAAACAGGCTCAGAGAGAATCCGGCTCTTGCTTCAAGTACATTGCTCTGTCCGGGGCTCGTCCATAGAAATCAGCGCTCAGCTCGCTGCGGGGCGGGGTGGAGGGCATGGAGACTGCAGAAGATGAAACAGGTCAAAGGGAAATGGCGCATCCAGACCTCGTGGGTTTAGTGGGGTGACCCACAGAAGCTTATCTGCATTTCCTCCTCCAAGGTCTATGAACAGGTTGCAGACTGCAAACCCTTGGCCACCGCTTTGGATTCTGCTGTTGACGCCTTTCTTTGTAGCTACATTATCGACCCCTTGGTAAGAATGCATCTTTCAAAATAAGGTGACACAATCAACTTACCATTTGTTTTTGAAAGGAATGGTGCCATCGGAAATGAAGGAAAGCAGGCAGGCAGGCAGGTAGGCAGAGAGAGGGAGGAAGAGGAACTTATTTATTTTATCTACTTGTTAATTCTGGTTGTTGTGCCCCAGCCCTGGATGGTGAACTTGGGTCCTTGGGATATATATAGGCAGCAGACCTAACTGCTAAGCCACCAGGGTGTGCCAAAACTCATCATTTTTAATTCTCCCTGCTCCTCTGATTATACTACACACTGTAATATAAAATCCTCTTCTGCTTCTATCTGTTACAGTTACAGAATCTAAGAACAAAATTCTCAAATGTAGACAAATGTGTTTGGCTACCTAATGATGTAGAAAACTCAGACCTAGCTACATAGCTTCATTCCTTACCAGAATTATATGTACAGAAGTCAGGAGACACTCAGGAAGAGAATTCCTGCTTATTAAGAATAATTAGAAATAAGAATCACTGGTGTACAGATTACCAAGTATTAAGAGGATCCTAAGTACAATTATAGACAGAATCCCAAAGCTACAGAAAACTGAATTCTCAAAGGACATGTCCTTTGAGATGTTACCGTTGGATGTTAAGTTGAATGAATCAGTTTGTCCCCAGATCTGTTTATTCCTCTGTAGACACTGCCTCAGTGACCAGTCCTCACACTTCTCCATTGAACACCCCTTAGTGGCTTCCCTTTGCTATGACAATAGAAAACAGGATTCTGAATGGAACACATGGGCCCCATAATTGGGTCCAACCCATTTGCACACTTTGTCCTCTCCCATCATCTTTTCTGTTGTGCCCAGAACACTTGTTTTCTTTCATAGCTTTAAATTGAGCTCAATCCGCCCACCCCAGGGCTTTTGCACATGCCTTTTTTTTTTTCTGCCTGGAGGCAGGACCCATGCTTTTTCTTTCTTTCTTTCTTCCCCTCCACACCCATAGCCTAACCACACCTTGTTAACCTGACTGGCTCTTTTCATTGAGATTGAGAACACAGGCTCTGAATTCAACTTCACTACAACATGTTCTAAACCCTGATACTCTGGAAATATTACTGAACTTTTCTGAGTTTCATCACCTAAATGGAGGTGTTTGGGAAGGTTAGGGAGAGATTACATGCAAAGCCCTTAGCAACGTCCTGGGAAGTTAACAGCTTCGATAAATGTTCACTGTTTTCAGCTGTTGTTCAGTTGTCAGATTGTAGTTCACCACAGGAAACCGTTCTGATCTTCCCAGCTAGATTGAGTTCTCTTTTCTACACTCCCATAAACTCTTTACTTAGTCTTTAGTGACATTGGGGAAAACATGCTTCTTTTTATGCCCTGATGTTTCCAAAAGGATCTAGGCAGCCTCTAGTAAGAGGATATGGTTGTCATAAAACTAGAAGTCTCTCAAGAGGAGGTTGAAAACCTTGAACTCCACAAATAAAGGAATTAGGGGAAAGGAGAACAAATTTCCTGGCCATCCTGGGCCATGAGGTGCCATTTCCATTCAACCCTAAACTCAGCCACGAGCAAACCACAGCTGACCTGGACCCCAGGTCCGACGCTGTGTTTCACGGGTCCTTGCCTCCTGAGGCTGGAGGTGCTCTCTGTCCCTACAGCAATGTCCCATGGCAGGGGGACAGATGTGAGCCTCTCCAGAGTTGTGGTGGGTGGGTGCAGATGCCCTGAGCAGACCAGTGTCACAGCCTGGCTGGCATGTGTCCCCACAGGATGAGGACAGCATCTCCTATGCTGTCTGCTCAGGTTGGAGCAATAATGGTGGGATCACCCCGAAAAAGTCAGAGGTGTGGCCCGGGACAGACGGAGGGCAGACATCCCTTTGCAGGAACAACCACGCCGATGTTTCCTCGTGGGAAAAGGGACTGGATTTATGACGTCCAGTGAAGACTTTTGAAGCCAAGACATAAATCCATGATCTTGCATGAAATCTGGCTTATGAATGTTGGCAACTATTTAAAAAGACCTCACATGGACTTTCAGACAGAACAGGGCTGAATTCAGACTCTGAGTGATGGGTTCAAGTAAACACAGAACCATGCTGGGCGTCTAGAACCCAAATCATCGCTTCTGTCCTCTTCACACAATGAAGTTATGGGATGAGGAGGCTGCAGTCCCACAGTTCAGAGCAGAACAGGCTGCAAGGTTCATTCATCAACCCAGCATCAAGCAATCATGAAAGGGACTTGGTGCAGGCTTGTTGATTATCCCTGGCCCTCTCCTTGGCAGCAAGCGGGGGCTTTCTCTTGGTGGGTGATTGTTCTGGAGAGTCATAGATGCAAACTCTTTCTCCACCAGTCGCTGTCTCTGTTCCTTATTGCAAACAGAGTGATGGGATCTGTAGGAGGTTTGCAGGAAGATACAATGCAGAACTTCATGCAGTGGCTGGTTCCCATTAAGTTCACAAATGGTTTCCATGAACAAGATTAGTGCTCATTAAAAAATTGCTACCAAAAAGGATTTTCCCCAAGCAGCTATTGTTTTCTGTTTCCCGCCATCAAGCATTTCACCCTCCTGACTTTTTCCCCTAGAATTTGTTCTGGTTCGGCATAGGAGAGGCCACCTTTTTGTTACTGCCGGCTCTCATCTTTGCTGTCAAGCTGGCCAAGTACTACCGTCGAATGGACTCGGAAGACGTGTATGACGAGTGAGTAGCGAGTCCACTGAGGCTGAGCAAGAGTGTGCTTAGTGGTGCTGAGTGGGAACTCCGATGAGATAAACCTCAATGTTTTTTTAATGAAAATTACTTATGAGGGGCTGTTATGTTTTAGGATTTTTCTAGACACTAGGGACACAATAATGCACAGGTGTCGTCAGATGCAGTTGCTGTTACTTTCTGGAATAGCCACGATCCAGGACTAAAAGAAACCCAGGCTAGAATGTTCAAAGAAGATGAACATTGAGTGGGTGTATGACAAGGGACCTCTACTAATACTGGGAGTCCGCGAAGGGGTCCTTGAAGAAAGGGCACCAAGTTAAGGTCCAGCGAACATGAAGGGGAACTATTAGGGGTGGGGTGAGGGAGCGGGTGTTTCACAAAGGTGAGAGGCAGAATCTCTGTCAAAGGAAACCCATATGTCGAAGTCACAGTCAGCAGAGGACAGGGTTTATTATTTGTTTTGAAAAGATGGTTCTGCTTACATTTGGGGGCAGAGCAGATGTGGGGAGACCGGCTAAGAAGCTGCTGCAATTCAAGCAAGAAGGATAATGGTGGCCTGGATAGTGGACCAGCAGGTGACAGGAGAAAAAGCAGGTCGTTGGGGGAATTCTGTAAGGGTCACAACTTGAATTTTTTGAAAGTAGTGGTTCATCCTTGTTCGGGTGTTTTCTCTGTACCCATTGCATGTGCTTGTTTTAACTCTTTTTTTTCTCCTTTGGCTTTACCTTCTTGGCTCCTTAACCAGCCTTTTTATTTCTTGTTTGCAGGTCCTCTGTCTCGGGGACTTGGCACTTGGCTTTGTAACTGTCTTTTCTAGCATTCAGTGTGACTCTGTCATCTGCCTCCCACTCTGTCTGGTAAATGTGTATGCTTCAAGTTCGCTTCTCTCCTTCTTCTCGACCTGTGTTTCTCCTGAATGTGTTCAGTCAGCATCCTTCCTAGAATAAAAACAAAGGCACTCTGTGGTGCAGAAATAGAAATTGCAAAATAATTGATCTACCCATTTTGTGTTTGTAGTTTTGACAGTGTACCAGTGAAAAAGTAAGCTTTTTTTCTTTTTTTTAAATCATATTTATAAGTGAGACGCAAGCAGTCTTTATTATTGTATGAGGACCTTTTTAAGCTAAATGAATAACATCTTTTCATTATCTAACGAGAGCTAGGTCCAGGTAAAATGAATGCTGATGTCCTGTTAAAGAAAGCTGGCACCAAGAATTCTGCCGAGAACTTTTATTTGTTAAATTGATGAACTTGTAAATGCTTACTTCAGTATTTGGTATTTAAAAGGAGCAAGATGTAAATAGACCTTTTTAAACTTCTTTGGAGATTTAATGAGTCCTCACATACTTTTTATGGCCATCATATTGTGTTTGTAATGCATCATGTAGATACTTTGATTTTAGAGATAACTTTCTTTCTTCGGTGTATTTGTTTCTGTTACAGTATGAGAAATGGTAATATTGGTTTTCGTGGACACAAACCCAATATGAATCTATGAACAGAATGTTTAAGATAAAACTGCACGTGTTCTTGATCAGCAGCACCTCCAAACACTGGAAAAGACTCCTTCCCTTCGGAGCCTCCAGGCTTCAGTCACACCGGGTGGGACCAGCGCCGATGGCCCACACGCCCGTTTTCAGTCTTTCTTTAGAAGTGTTGCTTTCGTCGCTGGAGTCCTCGGAATGAGTTTCAACGTGTGACACGTTTGTGAATTTCCAGCTCTGTCTTTGGAACAAGATGGGGAATTTTGACATTGTCATTGCCTGTGGTCTCCGACTTGTCATTAAAGCTCAGCAAAATCTGTCGTGTGTGAACAATAAAGAGTGATTTCAGATCTCTGACTCTCACTCGATGGAAAGAGATGCCCGGACCCTCGAGGTCACTGAGTCACTGTGCTGAGGCCTTGAGACGTCAGAGCGCGTTTACTCACAAACACGGCAGCGGCGACTCAGCTCTGCAGGTCAGCAGAGCGGGTGCCCAGGCAGGGGGTCCGAGGGAGCTTCCCATGCTTCTCTCCTGCATGCTCACGGACACCGGCAATCCATGGCATTGCTGGCTGGTAGACTCACCACTCCAGCCTCCGTCTCTGTCTTCACCTGGCGTTTCCTTTTGAGTTTGTGTGTCCACACTTCCCTCTTATTATTAGAACTCCAGTCACTGGATTCGGACCCAGGCTAATCAGAATGACCTCATCTTAATTCCATCACTTCTGTGATCCACCTGTTTCCAAACACAGTTTCTAGGTGGACGTGGAATGGAGGAAGGGCATTGTTCAACCCGACTCTGTCACACAGGTCACAAAGAGCCAGAGTGAGAGAGAAAAGAAAGTGGACACAAAAGAGTAACACCATGCACATAGAAATTAAATTGACGAGATCAGAAAGGAAAGAAAGCAAAAATAAAAAGTCTCAAGCATACACAATCATGACTCACTTCCCTTTCAATTTTGTGTTTGTCTTTATCTGAGAATATGTTAATAAAACAAGGTCTGTGTGTGTTCAGTGTCTCTCAGTCTAGCCCAGTGATGCCTTGCTATATGGTAGATTCACTTTGAAAATTAGTGATACACTTGGATCCCACCGTCAAAAGATTCCGATGTACCTGGGAGGAGTGTTGCAGGTGAAATTTTCTGATTTCCTTAGGGAATTCTCATGTACAGCCAAATTGAGAAACACTGGCCTAGATTAATTAAATCAGAATTTCTGGGCTATAGCCCAGATCCTGCAACATGGTCTGAAACTAATACAGCTTCTACATGCATTATATTCAAATTGTGTGTGTGTGTAATTTTGATCTGCTGTAAGCTAAGCATCTGCAGAGTGAATGGGGAGGTGTCAGCTAACCGTCTAGGTCCAACCTAGAGTCTCAGCACTGGGGTGGAATCCAAGATGGCGCGCCGAGTGTGTGAGAGGATGATAGTCGGCTGGGTGTGGGGGGAATGGGTTTGCTGTCGCTGCATTTCAAAAAATATATATACACAGAGTATCTGCTGCCACTCACATACGTCTGTTTCTTGTAAAGGCTGCACATTTCTCGTCTCCTCGTATAACCTCACCACAAGCCTGGGAGGTCAGCAGTTTTATTTCTGATTCCTGACTGAGTGGCCTGAAGCTTTCAGAGTTGAGTGTCTGAGGTCACACAGCTGTGAGCGTTCTGGCCAGAACAGGGTTCCGGCCCCCAGTTCTAGAACTGCTGGCTCTCAGAACACTCACCTGGGCGAGTGCGGGTTTGGCACAGGCCATTTCCTAACACTGTCAAATTACTGGCTATGGGGCCATCCGGTGTGGTCTAGTGATGACAGGCACATAACTCAGGGTCCCTCACAGGGAGGACTGAGGACCGGAAGCAGCTAGAAGTGTTCATTCTCAGTCTACGCAGACACTGAGTAGCCTCAGGTCCGGCTGAGGAATGTCTTACGAATTCCAGATGAGTTCGCAGCAGAGTCAAGTTGACCAAGGAATATTTCAAATGAACCTCCAGGGAAAGGTCCTGATTCACATTAAAATTAAAAAAGTCTTTTGCCCTGAGAAATGGCATTAAGTAAGTTTGACAGCAGACTTACACAGGTTGTAGGTAAAGTGTCCCTCTGCAGCAGCAGCACAGGGAAGGGTGGAGCCACTCTGCAGGTGATCGTGGGTCAGTTTTACGCGGCCTTCCGCCAGGCCAGAGGCCACTGTCCATCGGAAATGCCCATCTCTCCTCCCCGCTTCCCTGAGGGGCTCCTGCACACTCATGCCTTCCCAGACTACGAGCTCCCGGGCAGATCAGCTGCTCATCTGCCTCTGAATGAGTCTGCCGTTCATTCTCCTCTCTACCACTGAGGTCGCAACGCCTGATCTCAGGTCCTGTGGAGGCTGAATGGACTGGTCTCAGACAGCACATTCCCTTGAGAAGACACACATGCTCCCTAAGTTCCATCCTCCCTCTGTAGACTGGACAGGCGACTGCACCTCTCAGTGGGCAGATGTCATGGTCACCGAGATTTCTGTCACTATGTAGGCCCCAGGAAAAAGGAGCTGAGGTCACTTATCCACAATAGACATCAACGAAGAGCCTATCAAGTTCTTGTCATGGGGGTTCAAGCAAAACTAGTCACTCACCCTGTCCCTGACACATCATGAAGATGCCTTTTCAGTTCAAATGGGAAAGGAAAGCACTGGGGTCCCTCTGCCTCCTGCAGGAAGATCTGCACAGGTGAGCCTGTTTGCTGTGGCTGGTATGGGACGCTGGGGTCCCCTGAAGATGGGCAAACTCCAGGGACAGCTGGAGGCAGAAGTGGGGCTAGTCTGGTCCTTCCACGCTTTGTCTTCGGTGGTTACCCTTCCCCCAGCCTAGTCTGATGTCACGTGCTGTACATTCTTCCTGGAGTGCCTGTCACAGATGTCCAGCACCCGAATGGGCTGAAAGCAGCCTGTCCTTCAATCAGCTTAGATCTATGTTCTGCTTTTGTCTTTGTTGTTCTTTTGTTTTCAATTTTTTTACAAGATATTTTTTAATGAAAACACGGGAAGTTTATACATAATTATGAATTACATTGGGGCACTAATTATAAAGGGGTCGAGTACTCTGAAATGTACCCTGGGAATGAGAGCTGAATATCGAAGGAAGGAAAGTGTTGAAAAGATGGAACCTGTCTTGTCATCTGGAGAAGGTGTAGTCGTTGTCTATTGGTAGTGAAGAAAGTCACTGTGTTGTCTGCGGTCAGGGCTAGATCATGGAAAGCACACAGAAGCTGGCAGGGGAAAAAGGGACACTTCCACCCGGTTGTTGGTGAGTTGTACTGATGAGCAAAGACTGGAAGCAAGACATTGCTGGAGGTTTTACTTTGACCAAGGCTGGCAGACAACGCCCAATATGGTGTATTTGCTGTCTTACTGTTTTCTGTGTGATTTCTTTACGCTTTATAGAGCATCCTTTAATATATTTTGCAACGCTAGTTTTATGCTCATAAACTCCTAAACTTTTGCTTGTCAGAAAAGGTTTTTATCATTCCTTCAGTTCTGAATGATAGTCTTTCTGGATATAGTAGCCGAGGTTGAAACTCCTTTTCTTTCAGCGCTTTGAATATATTCTGCCATTCCCTTCTGGCCTGTAGAGTTTCATTTGAGAAGTCTGCTGACAATTTTATGGGGGCTCCTCTGTATGTGACATGTTTTTCTCTGGCTGCTTTTAATAGTCTTTCTTTACCTTATATTTTTGACATTTTTATGATGATGTGTCTAGGTGTATTTCTGTTTGGGTTTCGTTTATTAAAAACTCTTTGAACTTCCTGGACCTGGAGGCTTGCGTCCTTCCTCAAATTGGGGAAGTTCTTATCAATTATTTCTTCAAATATGTTTCTACCTCCTTTTCTCTCTCTTCCTGTGGGACCCCTATGATGTGAATGTTGTTCCTTTTGATGTTATCCCAGAGATCTCGAATACTGTCTTTGGTTCTTTGAATTTTTTTTTATCTCTTTGCTGGTTTGCTTGATTGAGTTCCTCTATCCTGTTTTCCCAATCGCTGAGTCTATTGGAAGCTTCATCCATCCTATTTTGGAATCTCTATTGAGTTCTTTAATTCAGCCATCATGTCTCTTATCTGTTTGATGTCTTGTTTTAGTTCTTCTCTTTGCTTCCTGATATTCTCATTTACTGCCTCTACTGATTTCTGGATCCCATGAGTATGTTAATCGCCGTTACCCTAAATTCCTTTTCAGGTAATTTACGTATGTCTGCTGTATTCAGATTTTCCCCTGGGTTTTTTTTTTATTGGATCAATCATTTCACGTATATTTCTCTGTGCCTTTGCTCTATTCGGCATTCTGTTTATATTTCTGAAGGTTCGGTTTCCCTGGTGTTGTGAAAGGTTTGACTTGCCCAGGATTGGCAATTGGGCTGCAGTTTCGGCTCCACCCACACAGATGGCGCTAGCGGGTAGTACTGAGGTTTGGACTGCCTTCTCCTTGTAATCCTGGAGGCAGGATTTCCGGTGGGCGGGATTTCTGGTGGTTGGATATGCGGTGGGTGGGTTTTCCTATGCATGGTCCCCAGGCTCTGGCGCAAAATGGTTGTGGGAGGGATTTGAGCTCTTTGGCTGATTTCCGGTTATGGCTGTGCCCAGTACAATTCCACCGCATGGGCTCCAGCTCAGCTCTGGGTGCACTGGCTCTCCTTTCACCCCCTCCTAGGTCAGCCCTCGTGGTTCTGTGTCTCAGCCCCACTGGTCCCGCCTCTCGCTGCTTCTGCAGTTGTTGCCAAAATCCCTGGCCTCCACCTCACTGTGCATCTGGAGACTTCCGAGCTCCATCCCAAGTCCAATCTACAGCTTAGCTAAGAACCCTGCTGGGTATCCTCACTCACTGTTAGTCATCAGCCAATCCGTCTCCACCTGAAGTGCTGGTTGTTTCCTGGTATTTGTCTCAGGAAAATAGGTGATTTTGGGTTTTTGGGTTTTTTTTGGTTCCTGTAGGGAGCGACCTGAAAGCGTGTCCTATCGAGTCCTATCTGGAAGTCGATGCTTCTGTTATTCATTTTTTTAAATTTTAATTTAGTTTTTCACATGGTGTTTTCTCCTGGACCTGGGACTCAAACCCAGGTATATGTGGCTTGAGCTCCTTTGGAGGCAACTGACCCATCCGCTGTTCCACCAGAGCATGTTTGAGATCAATGTTCTAGTCACCAATGGCCAGTTCTCATCACAGACACAGAGAAGTGGGCACACTTGGTTCTACTCCCTCTGAGGACAAGCTGCAGAACGCCCACACGGCTTGGCTGTACGGTGGCCCATGTGTTGACGGTCTATCCAGCATCTGTTCCCGTCCTCAAGTTTTTTAAGGCCTGTTCAACTCCTGATAATGCCCCCTGCCCAAGAGCAAGAAGAAACAGGAAATGTCCCTTGAATTTCACCTTCATTAGCCCACTGTCAGAGCCCTTTTTTGTGAATGGCAAGGACTCATATGACCATAAGTGATCCAAGTATCCAAAAGTCTGATGCAGTCTGGTCTCAAGGGCAGCCACGGTGTCACCAGAATCAGCCTCTCCCAGCATGGAAACAGCTAAGGGGCTAAGCTCCTAGGTGCCAGAGATGGTCACTAGGTAGCAGCAGAGGACACGTGCAGCCTGCGGGCCTAAACCGGGCCCCTTAGAAAGTCAGAAAACTGCTGTATGTCAGTCTTGGTGATGGAGCCCATCTTTAGATCTCAGCGTCTTAGTGGCATGGTCATCACACCTACTACGAGGGTGGAGGGACTCTACGAGCCACATGGTTCTATGAGTTTCATGGGTGAGAGCCAGCCCGTGGGCATTTGCATGGGGCATAGTTAGGTCATATCAGGCTGCAGCAACAGCTTCCAGAGGATGTCTTTGATATCACTGTCATTGTCACCATCTAGTTAGGCTGCTAGCCAGAGCTCAAGAAGTGAGAGTTTGGGCCTCGTTTTGAACTGTCTAGGGCAGAGGTGAGGTCTTCATTCCACACCACCTGTGATGGCTCCTATCAGAGCAGGTCTTGCAGGGCTTCACTGGGCCAGATGGCTGCTGTCACCAGTGACACCATCAGCTCTCATTGGGATGAACCTTTGGTAACCCAGCCCCATGAACCCCCAGGGCCTCAAGGGAGCCATCTCCAGGTAGCCAAAGACGGTTCCTGTCAGTCATCCAGGGAGATGCAATAGATCCTGAAGATATGCCTCAACCCTCTTTTGTAAAGAACACTTGTCTGTGTGACCAGACTTGCTATTCTAGAAAGTTCCATTTTTCTATTCTTCTTGAGAAATCTGTCTGCCTTTCTATCCCTGTCTTTGCATCAAATGTACTAAACAGGCTGGAGGTACCTGGGCACTTGATAGCTGGCAGTTCTCTCTAAGGAGCTCGGCCTCCACAAGTGCCCACTGACGGCTGCTTTTCTGAGGAGCAGAGCAGGGACCATGTTGGAGAGGGGGGACCCCGGGCAGAGGCTCCACTCAGCGCCATCTGCAGCGTCCGAGTGCAGGATTTCACCAAGGTCCTCAAGTCTACGAGGCCGCAGGGTAGGGCTGCTGCCCAGCTCCCAGGAAGAGGTGTCAGCCTTCCTAGTCAATTTGCACATCACAGGTCAACAGAATACATGCATCTCCTTAGTCCAATATCTCTATCTCCGGAGTCCAGCAGGCTTTCATTGTTCGGTGATGGCGCATGCAGGGCAATAACATTCTCTTTACTGTCGCTGGAATCCTCTCTGCAACTCAGTGTACAGTACCTCAAAGGACTGTTTTAGATGGTCGCTCCCTGGTCTCCCCAGGACTAAAGAGCCCCTTGGAATAATAAATAAAGACATTAATTATTTAATTAATTTAATTAAATCAAGAGCCCCTTGGAGATGTCTTCTGACTCAGAGTTGACTTCCAGGCTGTTCACCTGATCTTCGATGCAGTCTTTCTCATGATGCCATCAATACAGTCGCCCCCTGAAGGGAGAAAGACCTGTCCCATCCCTGGGCCCCTCCCTGGGTGACCAATAGAGGAGAATTCAAGTGTGCCTGAGCAGGACAGTAAACCAGTTTTTTAATTCAAGGTGATTTTCCAGACAAACTGATCTTTGATATTTTGTGCCAAAGACATTCAGAAAACGACGTTAGTCACGTCCACGACAGCATGCTGCCAAAATGGAAAATCAATTTAGTTACAGTCACGAAGTCTTCCAAGTATGGGGTAGAGAGACAGCGCCTGAATGCGGTGGGCTCTAATTATGGTGGAAACAGCAGCTTTAGACTACATGTGAGGAGGAAGGATGCTTCCAGGGTATGGCATCCCTGATATTTTATGTCACAGAAGCTGCCTCTCCCAGCTCATCCCTTCTACCACCTCACAGGCTCTGGGACCTGCTGGTTTACATCAGTCTTTCTCAGCTCCTTTAACATTCACTACCATTTCTTAATTAAGCTGAAATGGTGAATATCAGTCAGGTGGCACTGAATCACATCATCTCTAGTATGTCTCTTCTTACAACCAGTAATTCAAGTTTGACATCGGCCCAGCTTGGGCACTGGTCAACTATTGACCATGTAAAGGATATATAATATAATATAATATAATATAACATAATATAATGACAAGACAACTGTAAATATAGTGACATTTGTTTAAAAAAAAGAAAGTTCTGGAAATGCTTATGGCTGTAATATGAATTCTGTCATGGGCACAGGGAGTCCAAATGACTACTTGCCAGGTGGCTGGAACTGAAGGAGAAAGAGAACAGTGTGGCATATGTAAATTGTGCTGAAATAGCCCGAGATTTGGTGAAATGGGTACTCAGAGGTAACTGGAGTAACATGCTTATAGTGGTAGGTATTAGGTTATATTTAGAATATGAAAGAGACTCTTCTGTGGATAGATGGAAAACTAGGAGGAGTTTGAGACTTGGATGTTACCAGTATTACCAAGTGTTGCCAATATCACAGTCAATCTCTGTTGACTAGTCTCAGCTAATCTGATCAGTCTTGCTGGCAGCATACAAATTATTGTACCTTTGAATCCCCTAAGAGGATACAAGCACGTTGCATGGAGTCATCACTGAGTAACAATTGAACAAATATCATCCCTCTTCCTCCAGTGTTGAGTTGTGCCTTTACCACTGCGGCCTCTTGAAAAGTTCTCTCTGCCTCTTGATAACTAGATGTCCCCACTCAGAGCACCCAGGCTTCCCTCCAACAGAGCATTTGCCACCTCATACTTTCCTGGTGAGGTCCTTGTCTATGAATGAAGATGTGGTCTGTATACACAGTGGCACACTACTCATTCCTAGAAAAGATGAAATGCTGTCACTTGTGACCGCATAGCTAGAACTCGAGGGGATTATGCTTAGTGAGATCAGTCAGAAGGAGAAAGACAAATACCAGATGATCTCAGTCACATGGGGAATAAAAGAAACAAAGCAAACAGACAGTACAAAAACCCACACTTGGACATTGTCAGTAAAACTGAGTCCCAGTGGGGAAGGGGTTGGAGGGTGGAGCATGTGCTGGTGGGTCCAATCGATAGTGGCTTCGTGGGGTGCAGGGTGTGTTGTCATACTGGATGAGTGGTGAACCTGCACATATGGGCTTATAATATTTTTTAAATCAAAGATACCTTGGTAAAAACTTTAACAAGAAGAACTCTGCATCCAGGCTCAGCAGGCATGTCTGCACATCTGTGGCAAAGCTTCAAGGGCGCAGGAGGGAAAATGATGCCTCCTGGGTTCATTTCATGTCTTCACTTGGCATGTGAGCCCGCTCTTTGCCTTTCCAGCCTTGTCTTTCCAACCTATTGCAATCTTCTCAACTCATTTACTTATTGATTCCCAAAGAATTAGGAATATTTGTGTTCTGTCAATTTGTTGTGATTTCCCTAGTTAGCTGAATTGGACCAGCCTCAAGGTAGTCTTTCTCAGTAAGCTAATCAGTGAGCAAACAGCTGAGTAAGTCCATGATAACTCATAATCTGGCTTTGTTCCAACTGAACGTGAACCCTGAAGTGTTGTTTATGTCAACCTTTCCTCTTCCTGTGGATAACTGAAGTCCCTCTCCATGTTGAGAGCTCCCATCCTCCACTCTCAGTCTTCTGGTGAGCTGGCTACCATGATTCTCTGCTTTGCAAGAGACTCATGAATGTCCCAGCAATGCACATGAATACTTTCATGAAATTGTGAGATTTCATGTAGGAGTCCAGGCTCTGTTGAAGAATGAAGCTAGACAGGAGAAAGTGCAGGAGAGAGTGATGGGGGGAGGGGAGGTAGAGAGACAGATATCAAGGTAAAGACACAGCAACTGGATTTATGCTTTTCTGAAAAACTTGTCCCTTATATGGCCCAGTTTAATGAGGCACAAATGTTTTTATCTTTTTTTTATTGCTGGTTGAAATTGGGTTTCTCATGGCTGAAACAATTCTGATTAAAACACTATATGCTAGGAAATAGAGAACATGGAGGTAGAAGGCTAGCTCTTCTCACATTTATATTTGACACAGATTCAGGTAACAGAGTCATAAGACTATTTCCAAAATAAACTGCTGAGATGTTAATCACAAGAGGACCCAACAAAGTTCATACTCTGTCATTCAGAGCTCTGGATATTTCTTAAGGGAGCATGGTTGCCAAAACTTCAGCTCCATATGTGTAACTAGGGGGATCCAGGGTGAACTCAATCCTGGGGTTCTTGCGATGGACATCATAGTCAGTTCTCTAGGAGTCAGAGATCCCCTAAGTCCCAGGAGACTGGGGAGATGGTGGGAGCCTGTTATGAAACCTTACTGTGGAGCCAGATTCTTTGTATTTTCCCCAATACAGCACTCACTGAAGGTGGATGGTGAGAAGCTAGCGTGATCAGATTGAAGGAGTGTGTAGGTGTGTGTCCAGAAATGAGTTTGGAATGACAGGCCAAGCCAGCCAGGATAACAAGGTCCAATACTGTACCACTTTTGGAACAGAAAGATTAGGCAGAAGCTGGATGGGATCACAGGAAGCCTGGAGGTCCTTGGGAAGCCAGTGGAGACAATGTGCCATGTTCCCTGCCAAAGCTTAGAGAGACGCTTCTCAGATATTATCCAAGATTCCATGTGTTTTCTTCTCAATATGCTTTGTCTGCTGATCCACAGTCTCCAAAAGGTATCTGCCTGCCTCCTGAGGATCAAAATGAATTTCTCATGTTTTTAGAGGTTACTTTGATCTATATAACCCTCTAAAACAAAGCAGCTTTATGTTGCCTTTATGTACCCAAATAATTCCCCAAGTACCATATTGTGAGTCCCTGTTTATTGAGTCAAGGCTTCCATGGGGTGATGGCCAGGACATTAGAGATGGTTTCTAAGTGAATAATTTTATAAATATCTTAGAGTTTGGGGAAACTGCCTCCTCCAATGGAATTCATAAAGAGACCTTTGAAATATTGCAAGTACTGGTCAACATCCACAGCTCTGACACCTTGGAATTCTCCTACAGTCTTGCATGGAATCCAACAATCTTGCGTGTTATGACTTCTAGATCTGATTGGAATATATCACTGTTTCACAAAATATGAGTTAGAGGCCAACCCATTTTCTTCTGAACACATCTAGATTTGTGGCATCTTAAAAGATCAGAAAGTCTGATTATACTGAGCTGAGCCTCATTCCCAAATCTGCTCAGCTGGATCAGAGTTGCTGACCTTTAGAGAGACAGAAACTAACTCTCTGATTTGGAAAACATTCTCTATTTATGATGTCCAGGAAAAAGCTCACTTGTATTTATCAGCACACTTGTACTTTTTTTTTTCTATAACAGAGTTAAGAAGAAAGTAAATAATTTTTGTTCCCCAAATCCATGAAGAATGGAGGTGTCCAAATAGAATAGACTTCTTCCTTTTGGTAGAAGTCGATCTCTATAAAATTAATAAATAATGTACATTTGTTTTAACAAGTATAAATTATGTTTACATTAGGAGTAAACTCTGTCTGCTCTCCTTTATGTTCATTTCCCAGCCCCATAAAGCAATTGGTCTATATCCCTGAAGGGGCTATTGTTATTGTCAGTAATTAGTATATGAACAAGCAGAGAATCAAAGAGGTTGGTTCCTCTAGGTAAGGCCACACAGCTAAACTACTGGATTCAAGATTCCACCAATTTCATTGTGGTATGAGACTCTGCCTCTGGAACGGTGGCGGTATGAGATCCTCAAATGTGACCTGCAGGTGAATGCTTCCAGCAGAGACCCCCTGATCAGCAAGTGCCCCTCTACCAGCCCCGATGGCCCAAGGCTTCCACTACTCATCTGCAAATGTCAGGTCCACAGTGAAACAGGCTCAGAAACAGAGAGGCTTCCCTGACAGCGGTCCTCATGCACCAAGAGTTCACGGAGAGCAGCAGGCATGAAGGGGCCAGACAAGGGCTATAGGGAGAGTCAGGTTAAACTCTGTGACCTTGCACAACCCTTCATCCAACTGTCAAATGGATGGGTTATAGGTTAGCATAGCATGGAGCGGAAGGAATGAGAATTTAGGGAGCAGTAGGTAGAGTTTGTCTGTTTCTCCTTGTTTATGATTAACACGCACACACACACACACACACACACACACACACACCATAGATATTGTTGCAAGAATTTTTATCTATCAGGGAGGGTCTTTTCAAAGCTCAGCTGTCCTACTATCCTAGCTGTTGGGGGAAAGGAAATGGCCTGGAAGATCAGGTGTGATGTCAGACCTTCCCGCTTCTCAACTGCAGGATGACATCAACCGCTTTCCCTGCAGAAACTGGGTGCCTCCAAAGGGTTATGACTGGGAGGAGTGTGATAAAGATCAACAGTACCTGTGATGTAAAAATCCCCCCTGCCTGGGATTCTATAAACAGACCCCCCACTTCCTGCGCTTCCAGCCTGAAAATTCACTCTCACACCTGGGATTACACTGAATCTGCACAGTCAGAATAAGGTAGGAGCCTGTCTCTCTTAAGAGTTTCATTACCTGCCTCACTTTCATCTCTCCCCAGGGACCCCAAATTCCTGGGGTCTGTGTCCCATCAGGAACACGCAGGGGCTTGGTCACAGTGCCTTTGGAAGAGGCAGAATTCAGCTAGTCTCTGCTCACGTGCTTCATTTGGTTACCCCTTCTGTGACTATCTCTCTTTTTCTCAGTCCTAAGGGGAGGCCATAAGCCCAGGGTGAAATGACATCGGAGCCATACAATGCTGCCCCTTTGGAAAAATATTGCATTTTTTAAAAAATGGAGCATTGGTGATATAAATGCATGTATCATGAAGAACCTGGCAAACCTTACCCTGAATAGTTCTGATTTTTGTAATTGTTGGCACTATTTTACAAGGGACTGAGAAGAGTGAAAGATAAACAGTAATCAATGTGTGTGGAATGAAAGACCAGAGAGAAGTTCCTACTTTCATCACTCACCCACTCTGGGATCGTAAGCAATTTATTTACTTGTCTGAGCCTTACTTGTCACATCTCTTACCTGGAGGTGATTTATGAGTATCTACCAGTCGGGGCTCTTGTGTAGATTAAGCAAAGTGAGAATCAAATGCTAGCGAAGGAGTTCTTTACACATAGTAAGAGTCAAACAGAAATAGCTATTTCTCTTCTACTTTTGAAATGTTTTTTTTCGTTCCCCATCTGATAAAATGCAAACAGTTTAATGTAAAATAAGGTCATCAAATATTTGGTGGATTTATTATTTTATTTTTAAAATCTGTTTAAGGACAATCTTTCTGCCTAGCGCTGTGCCACAGCAGAGTTCCAAATGCTCATTTGGGCATTTCCTTTCCTTCAATCTTGTCTTCTGAATGCTCTGGTTGAAATTCAGCCTTAACCTCCCTGGATCAGCTTGCCTGGTCTAGTTGGAGGGTCTCCCCTCCTTCATACATCTCCAGAGGCTCTGACTGCACCCAAAGGTCCCCTCACAAACCTGCCCATCTCCAAGTACCAACCCCACGCATGTCTAGCCTCAGGTCAAACATCATCTCCGTGTCCTGGGTTGTGTCCTTTCTCATAGTGTGGTCCTCTGAGCCCATTGGAGCCATGAGAGAAAAATCTAGCACTCTGGAGTTGGAGAGAGTTTGGAAATTATTACATCAAAACCTGGTTTCTGTGGTGACTGAGACAGAAGGGAGTTAGGGATCCAAGATTCAGTCAGAGACACAATTGGGTGAGAATCTTTATTGATACTATCTGAATTTTCCACTATCACCGCTGAGTTTTTAAGATGGGAGGCTCTTATTCATCTCAGTTAATTCAACATCTAGTGAACCAGGGAGGTTAGGGGTAAATTTCAATCAGAGCATTTAGATCACAAAATTAAAGGGAAGGAAATGCCCAGTTGATTTTTGGAGCTCTGTTGTGACACAGCATATGGTAAGTGTTCCATAAATGCTTGGTGAAGAATGAATGGATGAGCAAATACAGGAGAAAATGAGTGAGTGAACAAGAGAGTGAAAGTAAATGCTGCTTGGAGGTTGGTGAACGGATGAGAGTAGGAGGTTTCAGCCTTTCAGACTCAGCCAAATAGGATGGGAACAGATGAGTTGTTTGTTCAGTAATTCTAGGACCCAGAATGACTCTAAGCAGGCAGGCATGTGTCAGAGTGGAGCAGGGGTCAGCATGCAGGCTGCCTGCTGAACTGCTGCCTGGCAGTGACTCACCTGCCTTTTGTCAAACAGGTTCCCACCAAGCTGAAGCCATGAGCATCCATGGCCTCTGCCAGCTGTCCTTCCCCTTCCTGCTGCTGTGGTGCTCCAGAGAAGGGTACCCAGGAATCATGGACAGGCCAAGATCCCAAAGGAGCCACTAACACATGGAACACTCTGGATAAGCCTCAACTTGTGCAGCGAATCTGGCCACAAAAGTACCCGGTCACTGGCATGATTGTCATCCCAGACCAGGCCAAATGTAGTACGACTTTGAATGAGCAGACAGAGGGCATTGCCCTGCAGGTAGAATGCATCTAATGGGAGCATGAATTTGCCCGTGTCTTTGCTGGCATTCCAACCTACTGCACAGAGCATTTTGAAAACAGATTCCCCAGGCTGCAGTCTCTGAAGAACATCTGTGAAGATTCTAGTGTGATCCTGAAGCCCCTGAAGCCCCATATATGCAGCAGCAGATTTCCAGAATTATCTCACAAATGGTACACTCTGCTCTGATCACCAACAAAAACCGGGACATGGTGGAGACCAAACCCAGGTGGTCTAGCATGGTCAAAGAGACCCCCATTATAGGTTTTAAAAGCATTGAAAAGTTTGTTCCGAATCAGAGGCTTCAGACTATGCTACCTCCCTGATGTACAGATGCAAGTTGGCAGCCCCCCTCCCTGCCCCCAACCAGAGTCCATCACAAATGAGCCAGGCAGAACTAAAATGAAGGGAAAAGGGCAAGAGACCACAGCTAGGAAGACAACCAAACCTCAGACCACCATGGCTAAACAGGCCACCCCCATTCTAGTAAAGATGCAAACTAGCACAACTTCCAAATCAGGCAACCAAAATCAAGATTAAGAGACCCCAGAAAAATGGACCTGGATACAGATAAGCAGATATATACAGCAGACAAACCTGTATTCAAACCATGAGGCATAACTGGATTCATCCCTGTAGATAAACCTAGATTCAATCCAGCAGAGAAACCAGTATAAACACCAACAGACAATTCTGGATTTAATTCTGCAAACATACCAGGACATAGATCAGCTGATAATTCTGGATTTAACCCAACAGACAATTATGGATTCAACCCAGGAGACAGTTCTGGATTCAACTCTGGATTTAACCCAGCGGTCATACTGGGATATCAACCAACTGACAATTGCTGACTCATCTTCTGTTACACCGGGATAGAGATTAGCAGGCAAATTCTGGATTCAGCACAACAATCATATCAAGTCACAGGTCAGCAGATAATTCCAGAATCAACCCAGATAACACACGGAATCCACCCCTACAGATAAACCTGAATTCAGACCATCAGACATAACCTGACTTACCTCTACAAACAAACAGAGTCAACCCAGCAGACATATCAGGATACAGAGCAGCAGACAATTCAGGATTTCACCTGGTAGTCAATTCCGAATTTAATCCAACAGATAATTCTGGATTCAATCCAGCACACAATTCTGAATTCAATCCAGTGGTTTACAAGATATAGACCAGCTGACAATTTTGATTTCAGCTCAGTTGATATGCAAGGATACAAACTAGCATAGATACCTGGATCCAGTTCTTGTCAACATGCCCAGATATAGACAAGGACATTCCAGGGTACTGTCCAGCAGAAATCCCTGTATTATTGTCAGGGAGTAATCTTAGATAAAGTATTATAGAATAAATATTTATAATGAGGCAAAAGCACTTAGAGTCGGTTGGGATGTGTCATGTCATTATTCCCTCTGTATGTTGCAAAACTTTCCAAGTTCTTCATGAGATATAAATTTTTGTGCTGTGGGAAAACCGTAGAATATCAATATTTTAAAAAATTTTCTCTTAAAATTTCCTTTATGTGCCCTTGTTGGAATGCATATTTCAGAGACTTTTCACATGGTATATACTTTCAGAGTCTCTAAAACTGTATGTATACGTGCAGGAAGGATCCATCCTTGATCTAGTCAAGCTCCAGTAATTCCTCCTTGATTTAGAGCCCATCCTATTTTCTGTGTGATGGAATTTCTATTGAATTAACAAAGATAATAAAGCTGTAGACATTTTTCAGAATTATGTTCAACCATTATTTGGTTTATCTAAATCTGGTCCCAAATGAAGGCCCAGTATTTATTAAAAAATATAGAAGGAATAATGTTCTGTAGCCCACTTAGCTCAAGTTGACTCATTCCAAAATCCTATTTTATGCTTTCATCCATTGGTCTGTGATATTTGGTGCTTACTGACCTGCAATCATTATGGTCACTGATTTCAGATTGGACATGGTGTGATCAAGAGACATGTCAGGGTCATACCGAGGCAAGATTTGAAGCCGCGTGGTCTGTAAGCCAAACCTCTATGCTAGGTTATACATTCCACTGTCTCTAGTCACAACACATTACCACCTGCCATTGTGAGACTCATGACTTTGAAGAACCCCTTCCATCCTGAAGGATAAGACTTTGTCCTGAAATACAGACCATAATGGACGTGGGAATGGGACATGGAAGAAAGAGAGAGGAGAGGGAATGACAAAACAACACATGCTTCACAAAGGTGGTATTACAGGAGCTAGATTCTCGAGAGACTATCTCAAGGTAGGAAATGGGGCAGAATGGAAGCATGTTGGGCAGATGACAGCATGTATGGAAGCAGAGATGAGAAAAGACCAGAGAGGTCATGTGGAATGTGGTGAAATGTGGAGATGGCACTGCTGTTAGTCATTTACGTGACAGTATGAAGAGTCTGAAAGTGTTTTAACTCGAGAATTAGGGAGAGATAGTGTGCTCTCAATGACTTGTTACAATAATACAAAGAACAAAAAGTGAGGAGCATAAATTGGTGAAAAACAGCATTTTTAAGAGTCTCTACAGGTAGCAGGGAAGAATGGTGAGTAAGATGAAAGGTATATTCACACACTGGTAGGACCTACCGAGAAACATCAGTGACCAACCCAGAGTGTGACTGACTCAGAATAACACTTGAATATCATCATTGAAATTATTGACGCTAACATTTATCTATCACTTTCTATGTGCCAGCACAGTGCTAAGCTCTTTCCATAGCATATGCATTCACTTGCTCACTCATAATCTTTTGGACACCAATTCTGCCAGACTGTTTTAGAGGTTGGAAATACAGTGGTTCCTAGAGATAGGTGCTCTACCCTCATGGAACTACCACAGAGAAAGTGATGAGAAACTCACAAATGTATGGATCACAGAAAAGAAAAGCGTAGGATCAGGGGGAAAAGGGATGGAAGGTCACCAGTCTTACATGACATGGTTGTGAAGGCTCTGTGGAGGTAACTTTGGTGTCTAGACCTAAATAAAGTGTGGAATCTAGTCAGGTGACTCTCTGAAGTAAGGATGCTTCAATCTCCAATCAGAGGGAGCAGTTCATATACATGCTCTGAAATGAATCACTTTGTTACCTAACATGGGCTCCCTCTCAGTCCCAAGTACTGTCCTAGGAACAGAAAATAGGAGCAAACAAAAAAGAAAACATTCCGTCTCTTCATAGTGCTTATCATCTCGTAGACTGAAGCTGACATGCATCTTCAGGACGGTCGAAGATTGTAGTGTCACTGTAGGCTGTGACCCAGACCTGACCTGGACCCTCAACCTCACTTCCAAGAGGACTGAACCGATGTCCCAGTCCCTCCAGTAGCTCATCCTAGTCATCTCACAGCAAGCATAGGGGTCTCCCTAGACCCTTCCCTCCTCGACCCTGTCCTCTCCAAGCAGCAGGCCCAAAGGGAATGTTTCCTCGGAAGACCAGCTGTGCTAATGCTGAGACTGTCTCACTCTCTGGGTACTCCATAATGCTGATGACACAGCCAATCCAGCAAGCTTTTCCAGTCAGGTGTTTTCCAGTCCATTCCACCTGCTGCCCATCAGCCAACAAATGAGAAGAAACATGAATTGTCCCCTGAGTGTCATGTCCATCAGCTCAGTGATATGGTCCTTGTGGTGAATAGTGTGGAAGCATAAGACCACAGTGATGCAGATATCAAAAAATATGGCAGAGCTTAGTATCAAGTGCTGCTATGTGGGGCCAGAATCTGCTGCTCATACAAGGACAACTCCAGTATGAGATTCTGTTACAATCAAAATTCCAAAAGTAGCCACATGATGGTGACACAGGACCAGTATGATCTATTTGCCTGCCTTGGACCTGTCACTAGGGCCCAACCCTAGTTATGGGTACTTGTTCACCTTCACTCAGACAAATCAACTGCTGATAGGTACCAAGTCCTGGGAGGACACTATATTGTCCATGGCATAGAGATGGAGGACCATCCTTATATCCCATGTATTCCTGGCAGGATTACTATACCTGGTCCAATCATGGGTGGAGGAACAAGGCTGGCCACTGGCAGGTGCGACCAGCCATATTGTTCTATGAGTCTCTTCTGGGTGTGACCTGCCCATGAGCATCCCATATGGGGTACAATTAGGTTACACTAGGCTGTAGCAATGGCTTCCCAGAGTTTGTATCCCCATGGTGGGGTGTCTTCACTGTACTTGTTATTATCACCATATTACTAGGTTGCTAACTAGAACCTAGACTGGTTGAAAGGGCAGCCCTAGTTCTTAGGAGTATTGTCTAAATCAGGGATGATGACTTTCAATCTAGCACACTTGTCATGGCTCCCACCACAGTAGGTCTCCTAGGGTTGGCACTGGATGAGGCAGCTGCTGCCACCAGTGGACGCCATCAGCTCTAGTTAGGATGAACCTTTGGTACATTAGTTCCATGAGCCCACAGGATGACAGTCTATTCAGCAAACTTCTCCAGTCAGGTGTTTTCCAGTCCATTCCACCTGCTGCCTACCAAAGAACAAAAAGAAGCATGGATTGTCCCAAGTGTCATGTTCATCAGTTCATTGATATGAAACTCATGGTGAATAGCATGGCATCATAAGACCACAGTGATGCAGATAACAAAAAGTCTGGCAGAGCTTAGTCTCAAGTGCTATCAAAGATTATCCCTGGGATTCATCGAGGAAAGTAGAATAGATCCTGAAGATGTGTCTCAACCCTCTTCTGTAGAGAACACTTGTCTGTGTGACCAGGCTTGCTGTTCTAGAAGGTTCCATCTTTCTGTTTTTCATGAGAAATCTGTTTCCCTTTCCATCCCCGTCTTTGCATCAAATGTACCTGGACACTTGATACCTGGCAGTCCTCTCTAAGGAGCTTGGCTTCCACAAGTGCCCACTGACAGCTGATTCTCTAAGAAGCAGAGCAGGGACCATGTTGGAGAGGCGGGACCCTGGGCAGAGGCTCCACTCAGCGCCATCTGCAGCGTCCGAGCGCAGGATTTCACCAAGGTCCGTGAGTCTACGAGGACGCAGGGTAGGGCTGCGAGATGACCATGGGACCGATTCTAGCAGGCCTGCTGCCCAGGTCCCAGGGAGATGTGGCAGACTTCCTAGTCAGTGTGCACACAGGGCACGACAGAATCATGAATGAAGAGCACACTATCTCCCACACCCAGGTGTCTGAGGGGCCGGCTTCCTGGTCCGGCTGTGGGTTCTGAAAGGTGCATAACTTTTCCTTTACCATCTCAAGAATCATCTCCAGGCCTCAGTGCATAGTACTCCCCAAAACTGACTTGCACATTGGATCCTTGTCTCCTCAGGATTGATGGGCCCCTTGGGATTCCTTTCGACTCAGAGTCAACTCCAAGGCTGCTCACCTGCTCTTCACTGCAGTCTCTCTCATGATGCCATCATGTAGTCACCCCCTGAAGGGAGAAAGACCTGTCCCTTCCCTTGGTCCCTCTCTGGATGATAAATAGCAGGAGACTTCAAGTGTTCCTGAGCAGGACGGTAAACCAGTTTGCAGGTCCAGGTGATTTTTCCAGGCAAACTGGCTTTTGACATTTTGTGCCAAAGACATTGAGAAGTATGTACTAGCCATTTCCAAGACAGCTGCCAAAAGGTATAATCAATGAGCTGCAGTCATGAAGAGATGAGGGTTACAGAGGCAACCCGAATTCCGTGGGTGATAATTCACTGTGGATGCATGCATTTTTATTCCATGTGAAGCAGAAAGAAATTTCTAGGGTCTTAAGCCCAGAAGGTGGAGCTGTTTGTTATAGCAGCTAGCAACAGCATCACCCAGCTGATGCGCCCTGCTCCTTCTTCGGCAACAGGAACTTGTCAGGGCCACACACCCATCTGATCTTTTAGACGCTTAGGAAATGGTTCTCAAATTCATTCGTCTTTTAAACCTAATGGCATGGAATTATGTCATCTCAAAAACACATTCCTCTTTGCACAATGAATCAAAAATGATTTGAACTTTGGGCAAATTGGACACTGGACCAGTTTCTGGCCTTTTTAAGAATAATCACACTGCCTGCAGAAGGATTTATGAAATTTCAGAGATGTGTAAACTATGTTTGGGTTTTAACTACTTTGCCTGTAATGACTAAGAACAATGTGAGCATGGAAACCCCTTTACTGTGTGTCTCACTGTAAATGTATCAGATCTGTGAGCTCCACAGGGATTACAGTTTGTAAACAGCATAAAAGAACCCTTTGAAGGATGGTTTCTGCCTGCAGAGGTCATGCGTGATGTCACCCTGGAGGCAGTTGGGAGGTCTTGTGCTCTAATAACACTTATGTTGCCTTGTAGTCTTACATCTATCCAGGCTTTAGAAGTTAAGTGGGGAAAGACTTCAGACCTATCGAGACCCATGTGAAAGCCTGCTCTCCACATCTCCAGCCTTTGAACTACTCATTGGACACCCCACTTCTCTGGTGGCCTATCGAGACCCATGTAAAAGCCTGCCCTCCACACTCTCCAGGCTTTGAACTACTCATTGGACACCCCACTTCTCTGGTGGGGGAACCAACGCTTCCCTTCCTTCCCTTTCCCAGAACGTCTGCTTCTGGGAGCCGAGCCAGGCCAGGCCACAAGTCTTCCAGCATCTTCTCTGTGCTGTCCTAACTCCTGGATTTGTGTAAAATTCTACATTCTGTCACTGTCAGGCTTAGTTTGGGTCATGGTGTCACCTTTCCTCTTTTCCTGTCCAAGTAGAAAGAAGACTGTGCTTGGAATAGAAGATTTGTGTGCAGCTGAAAGGAATGAGTTCTGAGACCACAGGAAGCTCACTCAGTTCTCTCATCTTTGTTTCAGGCATGAGCAGCACTCCTTATATGGTTGGTATAAAGGTGCAATGTAATAATGTACAGTGAAGGCTTTAACAATGAATCTGTCTTTATCAGATTGTTGTATGATTATCACTCAGTAGGAAAGAGATTGACATGGGAAAGGAGAGGAAAAAAGTATCTTCATCACCCAGTCCGGTTCTTTAGAATAAAATCACCATGTGGCGGCGATATGGTGTCACCAATGCTCTGAAAACTGGGAGCCTGAGTCCAGATTACAGAGGACAGACACCTAAACTTGTGTGAATATAATGAAAACCTGTTGGAACAGTTGACTCAGTCATTTAAGTCTAACACAGGCCAACTCCTTGGCTTCATCCAGAGGAGTTTTTCAAGGGAGAATGAGAATGGATGGCCCACCCTTCTTCATAGGTCATTTGAAGGTGAAGGCAGAGGAAATCAGATTACTGTACAAAATGGGCCCCTGGTGGATGAAGACAGATTCTCTTTCCCTCCCTTCTGTCACTCTCAGATGTCACTGTCACTCTGACAGCTGACTCCTGTATGTGACAAGCTGTGTCAGTCCTGAGTCAACTGAACGGACTGGGGAGAGAGGTGCTTGTTCCTTTACCCTCCCCATTCCAGAGTGAATTTTGCCCTTTGAAGATGGCAGTGGTGTGATCTGGGATTTCTAGCTGGTATCCCAAAGGGCCATGGGCAGAGGATGGCCGTGGGGGGAGGAGGAGAGTGTGGGGCTCGGGGGTGATGCGGGAAAGATATGCAGACACTTCAATTAGCAATCTAGCTTATAAATAAATATTCAGCTCATTTTCAAATGCCATCAGAAAGTATGTGGTCAATCAAATACCACTCTATTTCAAGGCATTACCAAATTCCATTGGCTCTGTGCCACCTTTAAACAATGATCTGGGTGAAGTGCATGGATTTTTAGAGTCTCAATGACCTGTTTTATATTCATGTGTAATAGTCTCTGGCCTTGAGTGATCTGCAGTTCTTCTTTCTACAATGTGGGTAACAATAGCAGCTATCTCCTCGGCAGGGTGCATGGATTTGGTGAGATTATCCATGGGAGTCACGCATAAAATAATAAAAATAGCACAAGCAGTAACTGCTGACACTCTCCTGGTCACATGAGTGCTCAGTCACTATTCATTAGCTGTGTGAGGGCTCTGATGGGCTGCTGCAAGAGTCCTCATCCTTAGGAGACCTGGGCGCACTGGCGTGAATACAGTTTCAGTGACCCCTGGAGTACACTCCCGCACACCTCCTCAGCTGCTCTTCCCATAGCTCTTCCAGCGCAGTGAACTCCTCAGAGTGTCTCCCTACTGAGGGCAGCCCTCTAGGTCATGAAGGTGAGTTGCTCTTCCCCGAGTCCAACCACATGCTTTGGGGTCTGCGCTGTTGACCCCAGAACCCTGTTCTTCTCCATGATCAATGAGTCCAATGGGAGCAAGAAGATCCAAGCTCAACTTACCAAAGTCCCCGCTGAGATTTTCACACTGCAAGTCAGCCCAGAGCTGCTGCCACCCATGTTTTCAAGCACGTGGAGAAAAGCAGTCTGAGAAAACTGGGATGGGACTGAGAACGGAGAGCACGGGTGCCTTTGGTTCCCTGACTCCCTGTGTCTCTGTGATGGTATTCGTCATGCATTTATGTTCTCATCTCACGATGTTGTGATAGGTTGAAGGGGCACAGACTCAAGGAAACGCTGCACTTGCTAATCCCCAATGATCATAAATAGCTTACATGGGGTCACACCTCCCATATCCAAGCCAACATCCCTTTTGTCCAACTGTAACACCCCAAGCCAATCATTTTTCCTGCCTTAGTCAATCCATGACCAGCTACTGGACAGCTAGCCACAGTGTCCCAATCCCAGCAGTGTTATTTAAACTGGCCAACCCTCAACCATTCGTTCCGCCCTGCCATTGTATCATATTGAAATACTGTGGCGGGAAAGGTCTTTCCCTCAATTAACTGCAATAAGGGGTCCGGCCTAGGCTTTCCTCTCCCGACTGCTTCCTGACCCAAACCAGGAGCTTCCCTTGTGGCTCTGCACGTGTGCTGTGGCTGCTTCTCTTGAGAAATGTAACAATTCTCTTAGCAGCATTGGCCTCTCTGCTTAGGAAGACAACCAGGGCCAGTAGGCACAGCGAAGGCTTCCTGGGAAGAGGGGAAGTGGGGAGCTGCTGCCCAAGGGCCTTGTGGGTGGAGACAGATCACTGGTCCCGACAGCCCTGTGAGACCGCCGGGCCGGGACACTGAGCACAGCCCTCGGGGAACATGTCTCCTCGTGCTCTGACAGACAAAGGAGGCTCGGGTGAAAGAGGTGCCCCTTCGACTGTCCCTCAGAGGTTGACATCGACTGTCCATCTCCTGGGCATGGCCACCCTCTGGAGACAACAATTTTATTCCAAATTTGGACAGGCCCATCTCTTCTGGTCTGTAGCTGGGTGTAGGGTCTCTCCCTGTGGGAAGCCATGAGTGCCCACGGTTTCGTTGATGCTTGGAGAGCAAATCTCATTGCTGTGACTGGTCTTCTGCTCAGGAGTCTTCTGGTCCCAGTGTGTTGAGCAACATCATCCTTGGAGATGGCGGCCTGATGCATAGTGAAAAAGGAAAAGAGGGGAGCCCTTACTTTTGCTCCCCCTGAGGCACCTGAAGAGGTTGCTTGGCTGACCAGAGGTGGCAACCTCCTGTCCAGTGTGCTGGTGCTCCCGACGCCCCACTTGTCAACAAGCTGAGAGCCTCCTCTTAGAACTAAATGGCGGGAAATTAGCGTGCAGCCACCGTTGCTTTCCTGGACGTAGATCACAGCCTCTCTGAATCCTACTTGTAGGCCGCCCCTTGCAGCAGAGTCCCCTCGAACACCAGGAGTGGATCAGGTGAAAAACACAGTGGAAAATCAGCAGATGTAGACAGAAGAAAAAGAAACTTATGTAGAAACCTGTGAGATGGGGTTTGAGAGCTGCCGGGTTGATGTGCGCATGGAGGGTCTGGGAGGAAGCTGCCCCCAACTGGGCGCAGAAGATCCACACTCCCCTCCTCCCACCCTGCCCCCTTGCATCTCTTCCATTTGACTGCTCGTAGCTGTATCCTTAGCAGCTCTTAGTAGAGAAAGCCACTTCCTGAGTGCAGTGACCTCGTTCTACGGAATTACTGAGCCTGAGGAGACTATGGGACCCCAGAATTTATGGTCAACCCAGCAGACCTACATGTGGGCAGCTGGCATCTGAAGGGGAGGGGGACATCTTGAAGGACTGAACACTTAACCTGTGAGGTTTGCACTGACTACACGTGGTCAGTGTCAGAACAGAACTGAATGAAAGACATCAAACTGAGGCAGACAGTTGGAGACGCAGTGCAAGAAAGGGCACCCTGTGCTGGAAGTGGGGTGGTGAGAGGGCTGGGGAGACCCCCTCAACCACAGAAGAGATTTTTAAAAGTCACTGATTGTCTTCTGTGCCTCTATAACATAGGTTCTAATTTAACTTGAGTATTGGCCAAAATGGACAAAAATCTGTGGACTTATCAATACTGGAATTCTAATTGGTTATATCCAGGAATCCCACTAAATTTAAATATTGTACATCCTGTAGTCTTAAAGATAACTAAATATAAAATAGAAGAAAATTGCAAAGGCCTCCTTCGAATGGTTGCTGGGCCTAAATTTCCCAATTTCAGCTCCCAGGGCCCCAAAGTAGCCCAGAGCAGACACAGATGCTCTAACATAATGAGAGATACATTAAACTTAAAATTTGGGCACTTATAAATTAGCTTGATAAAATGAAAAGAAATAATATCCATTGTCAATATGACCCCAAGTAAATTAAAATAAGGCCTTTAAGGATTCAAACTTACATAAAACCTACTTAATGAAGGAAAGATTCTCCCTACCACTCTGCATGAGACTCACCTTTTGCCTGCTCTGAAATGTGGAAAAATAAAGGCTCCCATCCACTAACATCTCCTCCCTGATGGCCAGTAAAATTTAGATGGCCAACTCTATCCAATCCACTACCGGAAAATATTTTTTCCTTATAGGTTTGGCGAATGGGATCTGCTCAGTGCCTCTTTCAGCAGCCTCTTGGTTATAAGCAGCCTTCATTTCCAAAGAGACACAAAGTGTGCTTTCCAGAATAATGGAATACCCCTACCGCATTGTCATCACACACAATCTTTGCCGATAAGAACTTGACTGCATCCACATTTCTCCAGGAACATGGGTATGACAGTACATCAATGATCTTTCCCTGCAAGGAGGTGCATTTGACACACTCATTTCAGACCTGTAAGCTCAATATCGTTTAGTCTTTCGGATGCTGGTGGCAGCATATTCCTCATTTACAGCTTTTACTTCCAAATTAAAGTCACCAGGCTCTTCCATTAGTTCCTTCAGAGACTCCTTCACTTCAAAGGCTTTGGCAACCTCCTCTCATGCCTGTGGAGTCCCTGAATCACTGATAAAGACCGTAAGTCAGACAAGAAATGGTCCCTCTCAGTTTCGTGCTATATAACATTAAAACAACAAATGGCTGGCTACCTACTGGACTTCTCTGCAAACAGGCATTTTCACACTCCCAAGCCTCCGACCCTCCGCGCCCAACTGCCCATTATGGTTTGGGTCATGGAAATAGCACCCCCACAGGCTTGGCACATTAAGCTCTCCTAAAGAGAGGATAGAGCAGTACCCCACCCTGGAGTGTAGTCCCCTACAGGAGGGCTGACTCCCTTGTCCTCAGATGTTTGCTAGATGCCGGTGCTGGAGAGGTTCCCCTTCCCCAAACCCTTTGGTTACCTGAGAAGCCCCTTGAGATTAATGGGGTGAACAACAATGGATATTCAACAACTGTGCATATGGTGCCATGTAATGGTAACATACAAATGATGGGATGAACTCCTCAAGCATGGCAGATGCGGAGACCCACTTCAGTTTGAGTGGCACCCACTTGGAAAGGATATCCCCGTCCCACATGTCAAATGACATCACCTGACACAGATGTTCGCAGCTGGAGAAGACGTCGCACTACCGTTCACCCGTCCTGGACTCCAGTCTGTACCCTAGACAGCTTCACCCCGATGTTAAAACTCTGCTCCAGCAACATCCATGGAGTGCTTCCAAGGTGCAAATGGAACACAGAATTCTTTTTTCTTTTTGTGATACTGGGAATTCCATTGTGCTTCTGCTTAGCGCATGATTCTAGTATACTCCTTGCTTTCTGCCCAAACGTTTACACTTACACCCTCATGCCTAAAGGGAACATCTGGCAGAGGCTACCAGTGTCTATGTCATTCCAGAAATTGATAGAGATTATTGCTTTCTCCAGGAAATATCTGCCTCATTCAACCATGTTGACCCTGGAGCATCAAACAGAGGACTTACCCACTCCTCAATGCCTTCTCCTTCTCCAGCACACCACCTCTCCCTCCTGCCTGGAGTTTCTTACCATGACCATCGCAACTCCTCCTTCCCCTTAATAACATACAAACCACCAATCTTTACTATACTTTACTCAATTCTCTGCTCACCTCCTCCAAAAACAAGTCACCAGACCTAACACCTTGATCCAAGAAATACACAATGACATTATTGTCAAGCTCATACTTTTAATAATCTCCAACTCCACCAAGTTATTGCTAGAGACTTCCCAAAATTCTAGATCTATTTTCTTGCATTATGTCATGTAAATAAGAAACTTATTGAGGAACTGGCCTACAAAGAACTCCACAGGCCTCTAACTGTGTTCCTTTCATTCTGCTTTCATCATGAAATGTTTTCTTTACTGTTTGTGGCAACCTAGTCCCTATTCTTTAAAGTCTCCACCATCAAGAAATAGACTTGGACTATTGGTGGTTAACTTAATGTATTATATACAGGTGTTGAATCATGATAATGTACATCTTAAACCTATATCATGTTAAGATGCAATGTTCTTTCAATACAATTTTAAAAAATAAGTAAATAAAATGAAATTTTAAAAAGTCTCCATCATCACACCAAGTCCCTTACCATATGTCAAAGCATCAGAGTATGAACTGGATTAAGCATGCTATTCACATTTTATATTTTATGATATTTTAAAACTTTGTGGGGTGCGGGGGGACTTACGAATCTGAGATGCTGCTCCTCCCAGAACTAGTTAATTCCTAAAGATAGTTAACAATTGGGAATATACCTTTTATATGCAAATCAGGTACCCCCTTTATCTAACTCTCATACATCAAGTCAATAGTTCTCCAGCCTAAATCCACCCAGAGTCAGCTATCAGACAATTAGGGGGATTCCTAGGCCCCAAAGCTAACAAAATCATTCAAATTAGTCAATTCAAAACTGTTTCCTCTGCCCTGTTTTGCCTTCTCTTGGAAATTCCAATAAGGGCTCTGGCTTAGAGCATCTTCCTTGTCTTGCTTCTGTCTCCTGGTCAAATCAGATGCTTTCCCTTGGGGCCCTGTGTGGCACAGTGTCACTTTCTTTTGAGAGATGGACATTCTAAATTCTTCTTTCAATGGCATTAGACTCTCCATATGTCACTCGATCATCTCCATCAATTCAGATCTCAAGGGTTGTCTTTCATGAGTCAGAATAAAATTCCAATAAAGTCCCAATTTTGAAGTCAATTCTATTGACTTTAGCCTTCTTTCTATTTCTATTATCACAATAATCTTGATAAATACAAAATCCAACTCAATCTGATAGTCACTTGCTAAATTCTTTCTATGCCTCATGTTTGTGCTCTGGGCTAGAGATGCTACCTCCCAGATGATGATGGTGGCAGCCATGTAAGTGAGTGACAGGTTGTCAAATCAATGGTGATGGCTGGTGAAATCTGTAAAAATTATTAGAACCAAGATGAAGGAATAATGAATTTTATCAGAGGCACAGGGAATCAGGTAGAGAGGGAATTTTCCAGGTAGATGAATTTGGAATGGAATTTTAAACAAAGATGATAGTTGGATAGTCTAATGAAACAACCTGCAGTGGGGGAAGAGTGGTGAGGCTAAGGACATGAGTGTAGCGTATGATGGCTGTTGACTCTGGAGTTGTCTAGGATCAGGAAGAGACTTTATCAGACTCAGAAATGTGGGCCTTATCTGGAAGCAGAGGAAGAATCACCCAGGTCCTGAGGCTAGGAAGTGAGGTAGTCAACCCTGCAAGAATCATCAGATCATAAGTCAGCTATCTCATCCCGTGTGCAGAAGTCTTAAAAAATTCACCTTTGCCATGACAAATGCTGCACTTAGCATCGAGTGGTGACTCTACATGCCCAATGCTGTTGTTGAATCATCTCTAAACCAGTTGCAGTTTCTTGAGGAATTATCTCTGCCTCTGATAGGTGAGATGTTCCCATCCAGAGCACACCAGTCTTCTCTCCAAGTAGCAGTTATTCCTATATTATCATGAGGGGTAGGCTGACCTTTCTCGTTGTTGACTGCCATCTCTTTGAGGGCAAGGACCATGTCACCTTGACTGCACTCCAGCCGATGGCAGAATCTAGGACTTTAGGTAAACCATGTGTGCTCTTTAGATGAGAGGCAGAATAGTGAAAGTCAGAACGAAGGACAGATTGAGTAACGGTGACACCTTGTTCAAGGTCAGCCCTGTTCTTCCGACAGCCAGTCAGCATCTTGTTCTCCTTCCCTACACATTCCTCAGAACAACCTACTGCATGCAAAGTGATTTACTCTTTGAGTTAGGGTGCTATTTGCCCCATACCCTTAAAGATCTTTTCAGAGCTGACTTTTTGGTCCTTCCATCTAAACATCTTCACCTCTTCATGATACAGAGGTGGTAATTCATATGGCCATGTGCTTGGTTGATGACTCACAGCGTTTACTCAGAGAAAAGGCAGCTTATCTCCTCCGTTTTCCGGTTTTCCAGTGTCAACGGGTACTTGTGACACACAGAGGTTTGAGCCTGGAAACTCCACAGGGAAGAACTTCCAAGAACATTCTTCTGTCCCTAATCCAACGGTGACAAGGGATGTCTTTTTTGCATACCCATACCTGTGTGCGTGTGTGCGTGTGTGTGTGTGTGTGTAAAAGTGTACAGACATCTGTGTACTTCAGAAATTTTCCCCCAAAGGAGTAAACTACTCTAAGAGAATGTTTAAGATATTTTAGAGTGATTTCCTTTAAAAAAAAAAAAAAAAGCCATGGAAAATCCAGAAACAAACAATGAGCTTCTATGTGTAGAATTGGTTATAAAACACTAGAAAATATTTGTAAAACATAAAAGGCTTTGACAGCTTGAGAAATAATGTTATTATTAATTTGTTGCATTCCAAATGGCTGAGGGTCTATTGATCTTATCTGCCAGAAATAGCAATTTCAAGTAGGTTAATTTCATACAATGGTGAGTTACTTTTTAGATGAGATAAACAAGCATGACAATGGCTTCAAAAATATGGATTCAGTATTATGAGGTGGGAAACAGGGAATTCAAGTAAGATGAATAAACTTTGAAAGATTTTCAGTTGCATCCAAATGGAACACTGCCACCTGGACTCTACACTGTCTCTCTTTCCAAAGTTAAACTTGAGCCACATAAACTCTGACCTGCTGAACAGGAATTCTGAAATCTGACTAATGAGCACTTGAATGCAAATACTGTTCGGTAAGTCTAAGATGAGTGTTTTTTGACAATGAGATCTCAGCTGTGTTTGTTCAGCCAATTTCCTCATGTTCTGACAGCGGGTAAGATTTTAAGGTGCATTATTTGACCCAACACACATAGCAACAGCATTTTGCTTACACAGGCAATCATTTTCAAAAGAGGAGCTGATTTTTTTACCAAATTTGGCATTTTGCTAGTGAGGACTCACCTCAGAAGATTTGGGGAAATAATTATTGTGGTGGATTTCATGACAAAGACCCCTTGGACACAGAACCAGCTGACACCCACAGCTCTGTGACTTTGGAATTCTCAAACACAGGGATCTTGAATAGAATACAATAGTAATCATCATTTTTGGGATCTTTAAGATGGGACAGGACAGTGTTTTGAAAAGTTTCCATTTGATGTCAACCCATTCCCTATAGAACTATCTGAAATTTCATGGTCTCCATTAAAAAAAAAAACAACTGTCCATACAAAAATTCATGATATCTAAAAATAGTGATCCTGTGCGAGCATGGCAGTTGGAGCTAAATATTGGTCTTCATATATTAGAAACTAACCAGTTTGCCCTAGTCCCCACCTTTCCTTAGTGTCCTTGTCCCTAAAACGAGGATTGGTTCTCCTTATTATCATCCTTCTGTGATTGCTGTCCTACAAGGTGGATTAAGAGAAATATTGTGCCCAAATATTATCCAAGATGAAGCGACCCCATCTTCTTGGTGGAAGTGTGTCTTTCTATATGCTTAATATAAAAACAAATTAAAAACACAACTGAAGGACGCATCCAAATCTATTCCAATTTACTTTATGTTAATAGCACAGCCCCATAAAAGACGTGGTATGAAACCCTAAAGGAGAGATAGCGATGGTCAATAATCTATAATAAATAAGTGGAGGATCGGAAAGTTTGAGAGGTGTGGACCAGGTCATACAGCTAGAAGACTGCTGTATCCAGGGCCCTGCCTACATCACTGTGGTTCGAGGCTCTGCTGGAGAAGGCTGACCAGAGCAAATCCCTACACATGCCCTGCAGGTGAATGCTTCCAGCAGAGGCCCCCTGGTTAGCAATTGCCCCTCTAGCAGCCTCAATGGCCCAAGGCTTCCACTGCTCACCTGCCAACGTCGGGGCCACAGTGAAACAGGTTCAGAAACGGGGAGGCTTTCCTGACAGCAGTCCCCATGCACCAAGAGTTCACAGAGAATGGCAGGCATGAAGAGACCAGACAAGGGCTGCAGGGAGAGTCAAGTTTAAACTCTGTGACCTTGGACCTTGGACAACAGCCATCTATCAAATGGATTGATTGTAGGTTAGCATAGCATGGAGTGGAAGGGATGAGAATTTAGGGAGCAGTAGGTGAAATGGACCTAGCACAGGGTTTGGTGGTTATCTTTCCTGTCTGTGTTTATCACACACACACACACACACACACACACACACACACACACCATAGACATTGCCGCCAGGATTCTCATCCCATCAGGGAGGGTCTTTTCAAAGCTTAACTGTCCTCCTATCCTGCACACTCAGTGGAAAGGGAAGCGCTTGGAAGAACCAGGCAAGCAGCCTCTCAACAGGATTTCATCAACCACTTTCCCTGCAGGGACTCCCGCTGAAAGGGTGTGGCTGGGAGGAGTGTGAATAACTCTCCACAGGTACATGTGATGCCTGTGCTCCTATAAAAGGGGCCTCCTTTGCCTGCATTGCCGATGAGACAGCAGCCAGCCTGCAAATTCACTCTCACCTGGGATCACACAGGATCTGAATACTCAGAATAAGGTAAGAGCCTGGCTGTGTTAAGAGTTTCATTACCTGCCCCACATTCAGCTCCCTCAGGGACCCTGGGTTCTTGGGGACATGTAGGAGCAGGGTCAAGTGTCCTTAGGAAGGAACTGTGTTCATCTGGTATACCTCGCCTCTTGTCATCTGTTTCATTCAGTTGACCCTTCTCCTATGATGCCTTTCCTTTACTTAATCCTAAGGGGAGGCCATAAGCTGAAATTGAAATGACATCAGGGATATTTTCTTTAAACAAAATTTTATTTTCTTTTTAAAATGGAGCATTAATGATACGTGTATCTTATCATCATGAACTAAAAGTCAACCATATCTTGAGTTGTTCAACATTGCTTTTGATTTCTTGTCAATATTTTCTTAATGGCAAAATATGATCAATGTGTATGATGCACTGGCCAGGAAAGTTCTGACTGCCCATCCTGGTTTTATCACTCACTTGCTCTGGGATCGTGAGCAGTTATTTACCTGTCTGAGCCTTCCCTGTTGCATCTGTTACCTGTGACTTATCTACCAGGCCAGGCTCTTAAGTAGATTGATTCATCAAGGTAAAAATCCAGTGGTAGTGAAGTGCATAGCACATAGCAGCTGTGGGATAAAAATTGTATTTCTCTCTTCCATTCAAGTATAGTTTCTATTGTCCACCTGATAAAATACAATTTAGTGTCACATTTAAGATCATCCTTTTTTAAATTTATTGTTTAGATCTTTGAATTTAAAAGCACTCTGCATGACTGGCTCTGTGTCGCACAGGACCCCAGACATCAATAGTTATTTCTGTCCCTTTAAATTCAGCCTTAACCTCCCTGGATCAGCTTGCCCAGTAGGAGGGCCTATTCTCCTTCACGCCTCTCCAGAGGCTCTGAATGCACCCAAAGGTTCCCTCACAAACCCACCCATCTCCAAGTACCAACCCCACGCATGTCTAGCCTCAGATCAAACATCACATCCGTGTCCTGGGTCGTGTCCTTTCTCATAGTGCGGTCATCTGAGCCCACTGGAGCCATGAGAGAGAAATGTAGCACTCTGGAGTTGGAGAGAGTTTGGAAATTATTACATCAAATACCTGGATACCCTGGTGACTGAGACCTGGAGGGGGCAGTTAGGGAACCAAGATCCAGTATCACCTGAGTTTTAAAGATGGGAGACTCTTATTCACTTCAGTCAATTCAACGTCTAGTCTAGTGCATGACATACACTATATGATCCATAAATGCTTGGTGAAGAATGAATGGATGAGCAATGCAGGAGAAAATGAGTGCGTGAACAGGAGAGTGAAAGTAAAAACTACTCAGAGGGTGGTGAAAGAACAAATGAGAGTAGGAGGTTTCAGCTTTTTAGACACAGTCAAGCAGAATGGGAACAGATGAGTTTCTTGGTCAGTAATTCCAGGAACCAGAATGATTCTTGATCTCCTCCTCAGCAGGCAGGCAAGTGTCAGAGTGAAGAGGGGGTGAGCGTGCAGGCTGCCTGCTGAACTGCTGCCTGACACTGACTCACCTGCCTTTTGTCAAACAGGTTCCCAACAAGTTGAAGCTATGAGGATTTATAGCCTTCTGCTGTCCTTCATCCTCCTGATGGCACTGATGCTCTCGGGGGAGGGCAAGAAAGAAGCAAGGAACAGACATGTCAGCAAGGCCCGCACAGTGAAAACGCGCACTGCTGGTAAGCCCCAGGTTGAGCAGCGAAGTCAGTCACCCACCGGCCTGACCAAAGGCAAGTTTGTCACCCAAGACCAAGCCGACTGCAGGTGGGTGGTGACTGAGCAGGAGAAGGGCATTGTCCTGAAGGTTGACTGCACTCGACAGGACACCAAGTTCTCCTGTGTCTTCACTGGCAACCCTACCTCCTGCCTAGAGGTGAACAAAAAAAGTGTGTATTGGAAGCAAATTGGTCGGAGCCTGCGATCTCAGAAGGCCATCTGTGGAGACACCAAGAGTGTCCTGAAGTCCAGACTATGCAAAAAGAAGTTCCCCGAATCCAGTCTCAAGCTGGTGAATTCCACTCTCACGAGGAGCAGGAAGCCCAGCCAGGGGTCCATGGAGCCTTTCCCCGGGGAGCAGGGCAAGGTCAGCGAGGTCTCCATGATGGAACCTAACAAGGTCCAAGAGTCTTCCTCCCAGGTCAAAGGCACCACTGCCCCCAAACCAGCAGAGACTCGGACTGTCGCCCCCAATGATCCTGAGTGTACAGACGACCCAGATTTGGTGAACCAGAAGAACATAGCCCTGCACTACTGTGGAGAGTCCTGGGGTTCTTTCTGCAAATTCTTCCTCACCATAGTACAGGGAAATTCATGCTAAGGAGCTCGACAGAGAGCAGGTTCTTTTAGGAAGCACCACGCCAAAGCCTTCAGTACTCGGCAAAGCTCTCTAAGTTCCCTGGGAAATGAACGCGTGTGCGACATGATATTTAAACACTTGTAATTTTTAGTTTTATGTTATGGAATTTGCTTATATTCATTGCCCCACATGTGATTTTCGAGGCTATTTACCTCATCTTAGGTACCTATGGCGGCCCACAAAGCTATGCATAGATAAATAATCAGGACCTGGCATTGAACTGAAAAAGCCAGAGTGATGATTTCAATGTGATGCAATTTCTGCTGAATTAACAAAGGTAATAAAGCTCTAAGCGTTTTTCCAGAAATATGTTCTACTCTTGTTGGGTTTTTCTGTGTCTAGTTCCAATGAATTCATGAAGAGGAACCCATATATAAGTGGAGAATGTAATATATAATGTTCTGTTCTCTGTCATCAACCCCAAAAGTGACCCATTCCTGAATCCATGTCTTTATACTTTATCCATGGTCTGTGGTGTCTGATGCTTATGAACTATAACACAGGATCCTTGATTTCATATGGAGCATTCAGGTTAAGACACATCAGTGTCTCACAGATGATAAGAAGGCAAGAGGGGGAGGCAGAATTAGTACCCAGGAGTTCTGGAAGCCAGTTCAAGAGGTTAGAGACACCCTTCCCACTGACTCAAGACAGAACCCATTTCAGGAAGCCATCTTCAGGGCCTCTGACCTTGAGGAGTGCATTTCTGACCTGGAGGGAGGGGTCTCGGTAACTACAGCACAGCCTTGTGATGAAGCCTCCAGTGGACAGTGGAAGACGTAACTTGGAAAACCAGAGAGAGAAGGCAGAAACCAGTGGAGTATGTTGGAAATATTGCTGGAGATGGATTTTGAACAGTGTATCTTTAGGTAGGAAATAGGATAGACTGGAGGCACATTGGGCAGATGACAGCATGTATGAAAGCAGAGATGAGAAAACCCTAGTAAACAAGAGAGGTCGTGTGGATGGAATGTGGTGAGATGTTGAAATGGCACTGCTGTTGATCATTTACATGTTAGTATGAAGAGTGGAAGTGTTTTAACTCAAGATTTGGGGAGAGAGATGGTGTGTTCCACATTCCCTGTCACAGAGAGGCCCACACAGATAGGAGCGAGAGTTGGTAAAAACACTATTCCTTACAATCTATGTTGAAGGCAGGGAGGAATGGAAAGCAGGGTATAAGTGGAGACTTTTGTATTCATCATCCCACCAGGAACGACCTGAGGAGTGTCAGTGCCTATCCAAAGTATGACAACCTCAGCGCACGTTTGGATATCATCAATACCGACATCACTAACATTCCCCTATCACTGTTATGTGTTAGGCATGGTCCTGAGCCCTTTCTATGGGGTATGCCCATATCATTTATTGGGCACTGGCTCTGCCAGACTCTGCTCCCCAGGTGGAACTAGGGTGGCACCCAGAGATAGGTGCTCTACCTTCGTGGAACTACCACGGAGGAAGTGACGAGAAACTCACAGATACATGAGTGATAGGAAAAGCAAAAAGTGGGGGAAAGGGATGGAGGGACGCCAGTCTTAGATGGCGTGGTCAGGAAGAATCTGTGGAGGTGGCTTTGGTGTCTAGACCTAAATGAATCCAGTCAGGTGACTCTCTGGAGTTAGCGTGCTCCTACCTCCACCTAGTGGGGGCTATTCCTCTACGTGCCCTGAAATGAATCACTTTGTTACCTAATACGGACTCCCACTCTGGGCCAGGCATTGTTCTTGAGGGCAGAAAAGAGCAAACAAAAAGAAAAAAATCCCCTCTCTCCATAGTGCTTATCTTCACATGACTAGAGATGGCTTAACATCTTCAGGATGGTCGAAGATAATAGTGTCGCTGTGGGCTACGCCCCAGAACTGACCTGGACCCTCACCCCACTTCCAAGAGAACTGAGCCAATGTCCCAGCTGCTCTAGCAGCTTGTCCTAGTCAGAGCACAGCAAGCAAATTTTCTTCAAGATCTACACAGATTGTCAGCCCTATGGACTGTCCCCAACTGCTACATCTCAATTCAGCATAGTCCTGAGGTAGGAAATGACTGTTAGATGTGTTTAGGGTCCTTAATCAATAACCCTGGTCTGGTGAGCATGACATAAACATGGGAGAACTGACCTGACACATCAGACCAGAAGACTTTATAAGCTCCCTCTGGCTCATGGGGTAGATGGTCAGTCTGGTTCACTCATGGCTTTTTGTCACCAGCAGAAACTTAGGAATTTCAACCTGGTAGAGTCAGCAGGATAGTGCCCAGAAGTTTGTCTCTGTCGCTCTCCATCAAGGTCTCTAGCTCAGTTATTTTATTCTTCTGAGCTCAATCAGCTGACCTCCATCATAGACATAAGGAATCTATGGTAAGGACTGTTCTAAGACTGACATGTCAATAAATTAAAAGCCCCCAGTGTCCCACTGCTTACAAAGTAGGTGTTAACACAGTGACCCCCAAAGGGTCACAGCACAGACAGGCTGTGCACAGCCAGTTTCTTATGGAAACTTGAAGAATGTGAGGGTTTGTTTTGTCATTTACAAAAAAGGGGATGGGAGCCATCTTAATAATGCCTACCAGTGCCGCTGGATTTGCTCCATTCCCCTCATTAACCCTGCCACCAATCCTGTCTAGCAAGAGTCCTCTCACTTCTAGATGAGAAGCTAAGACTTCTTGAAGTCAGGCAGCTTGCCAGGTCATGAAGCCTGACATGGTGGAACCTGGAAGTGAGAGATCAGAACTTGAGTCCCCAAGTCCTTGCTTCCCTGAAGCTCATGAATGTCTTCACTTGAAGAGAGAAGAGTAACATGGGTCGTTTCCGACATGAGACAGTCAGTGAACAGGCCATCAGTTCCCTCTGAGTGCACATCCCCTTTATGTTCTCACAAAGAGCAATTTCCAGAAACTAAAGTTTCCTTTTGTCCTTATCCTTCTGTCATCATCACATCCTGAGGGGACAATAAAAAGAAAAAGATGACACAGACTTGACTTGATCTGACTCTGAGGACGTTCTGGATGTGGAGCGGAGGAGTGTGCGTGCCCACACACGTGTAGTCTTATGATTCTTTGATGTCCAGAGATGGGCAGTTAGCAGAAAGATGAGACGTGCCGAAGGGTGATGTGCCTTCATCCCCGAAAGCTGTGCAACAGCTGGACGGTCTCATGTTCCTTATAAAACTCCATCTCAGCAGAGAGAGCCTCTTCCCTCCAGCAGCCCTGGCTGGTATGGGAGCCCACGAATGAATGAATGTCAACTCGAATCTCAGGAATGTCATGCAGCCCCCTCAGCTCCTGTCATTCACCTCTTTCCCCAGCCTGGATCCAAAATTGTTTTTGGCAAAACAAGCAAAGGAGGTAAAAGTGTGTGAGATTGACTACTCCCATGCAAACAGAAGGCCATTTATCACCTGTCATAGCTGACCTTGAAATCAAAAACATTTCATAAACAGCACTCAAGAGAACATTTATTTGGAGCCTCACTCAGTGAGGATGGGGGAGAGGAAGGCTTCTGGGGACATGCTTAGTTTGAGATGGGTTGTTGGGGGAGCCATCTTCAGAGAGTTGGAAATGTGACCACACAGCAAAGAGAGTGTCATTCTTGTCTCTCACGAGAGAACAGCCAAGCACATAATGGATCCTCACTGAATGTTGGTTGCATGAATAAAACAGGAGAGAAATCATCACAAAGGCAAACATGATGGGCTTCGGGGTTAAAGAAAGCTTTCTGGGTTTTATGGTTGTGTTTTGTGATTCCAGTTGGGTGACCTGAGACAAATTATTGTCTCTGCCGCAGGTTTCCCATATGTCTGATGAATCTAAGAGTATCTACCTAATAAGAATTAGACATGGCTTAAATAATGTTAAAGCATGGACCTTATACAATGGATCACACTAAGATTTTGTTGTGAATCAATGAATGAATGGGTCGATGACTGGGACAGGAGACAAGAAGACACTTCTCTCAAAAGACACACAAGACTAAAGGCACACCATGTCAAGGGCCTGTCTGTCTTAGGGAGCCTGACTGTTCCTAACCTCCTCCCAAAGCCTACTGGCTCCCTAACAGTCCACGGTGCCTCCACACTCTAGATCTGAGCAGAAGCGCTTTCCATGAAGTTGGAAGAAAACGAAGAATAAGCTGGGCTTTAGGGCGAACTCCAAGACTTTCCTAACCTAACTTCCCGTTTATTTGTCAGGACTCCTCCTCCTCATCTCCTCAAGTCTACAGTGTGGCTGCTCCCTGGGTCATCTCCTTAGGGGACACTGTTACATGTGTTGTCTGCAGCACTTCTCTCTGAAGCCAGATCTCTCTCCTGACTGACTGCTCACTTGCCGTCTCCACTTGCACGCCCACAGGGTACCAATGTCCGTGTCCTACGTGCAGTTCTGAGCCTGCCGCCACTCCCAAACTCTGGTTCCTCCCACGTTCCCCCAGTTCTGTTCATGGTGAACCTGCCATCACTCCGATTGCTCAGGTCAGAAGACTTCAGGAGTCAGATTTGGCTCTTTCTTTCTTTTTTTTTTTTTGAGCTGCATTTTTTTAAAAAAATTTTTTTATTGCAATAACTTTGATTTCACACATCAGAATAAATTCATATGTGCACATTCCCCATTTCTCATATATATGTCAACACACCCTGCCCTCCACCACATCACCAACTGTTCTTCAGCATTGTCCAGTGGGTGCCGCCATCACTCCCCACTATCCCATTCCCTACTGGTAAACTCAGTTCTATTGTAAGTGTCCAAGGGTTGCTTTTTGTTTCATCTGTTCCTTTGTTTTACCTATTCAATTCTACCTGAGTGAGGTCATCTGTTATCTACCTTTCTTCTGCTGACTTATTTCACTTAGCATCATCCCCTCTAGATCTATCCATGGTGATTCAAATGACAGGACTTTATCTCTTCTAAACCTGTGTGGTTTTCCATTGTGTATATGTACCACATCTTTTTTATCGCTTCATGTGATGTGGGATACTTGGGTAGTTTCCAGTGCTTAGCTATTGTGAACAGGGCCACAGTAAACACAGGAATGAGATTTGTCTCTTCTTGCCCAGTACATCCAGTTCACCTGCAAGTCATGCCATCTTCACCTTCAGAATCTTCTGATACATGGCTTGGTCACCTAATCACCACCAGCCTGATCCAAGCCCCCATCTCTTTACCTGGATTATTGCTCATGCATCGCAGCCCATCTCCCTGCTGCTGGCCCTGCTCCCTGCCTCCAGGAAGGTCCTCTCCAAAGTACAAGAAGGGTCACCTCATTTCTCTGCTCCAAACCCTTCAGAGGCTCACCTTCTCACTCAGAGCAAATGTTAAAAAGCTTTAAGATCCCTGGCACACTCCTCCATGACACTCACGTCTTTGTACTTTCATCTCCCATGATGTGATGTCCGAGATTACACTGTCAGGAGCAATCTAGAGATTATATGGTTATTCCTGGAGCTCACTCAGCACCCTCCTGCCTCAGGCCCTTTGTGCTTTCTCTCCTTTCTAGCTGGAGAGCCCCTTACTTCAGATCTCTACTTGAGGTTCCCCCAGTCTTCAGCCCTGCTCAACCTGCCCCCGTGTCTTGTCACCATCAAGCACACATTATATTTACCCTTTCCCCTGTTTTTTAGCTTATACTTCATGTCCCCTTAGAATATAAACTCCTGAGAGTAGACTTGGTTCCAGCCAGCGCTCTTCCTCAAACCTGGGTCTCAACCCATATTCCACTTGAATTCAGAGAAAGATTTCAGCACAAGAGAATCCCCTTAGAGTCCGGCAGTCTTCAGCCCTCATTCCTGTTCGAGCATGTGCTTGCTCTTTTAAACTGTGTACCCTTAATGAGGCTCAATTTCCTCCTCTGGAAAACAGCCCTCAAAACTACTCCCTTACGCCTTCAAGAGTCAAGGAATATAAAGCAATGAGCACTCTTCCTCGAACATAGCCATTGATCAGAAACACATGATTCTTGTTTTGTTCATGTCACTGTTATGTTATTGCTAATATTGCTATTAAATGTCATGCTCCCCAAAGGGTCTGATGTTGTCAGTTCTCTAAGCTCAGGAGGACTGTGTCTCTTTCAGGTTAGGTGCGTTTCATTATGAAGACCCTCTCCTTGAGCGAGCTAGTGCTCTAACCTTAGGAGAAAGAGGGCTTTGATTTCATGTAGATGTTCTGAAAAGATAGGAGTGAAAGGGAAGCGTGGATGGCAGCCTGAGCCCTCAGATGATCTGTGCGTCAATGTGAAAGGCCTCACCCACAGATGCGGCCCAAGTGAGGGGCGGCCAGGCCCCCGGGCACCGCAAGGCTGGTGGTGAGTTGGAGACACGGGAGGGCTGCCTTCTCCCAGAGGCAAAGGATTCTGGGACGGTGCAGTTCTGCCTGGCCGGCTCACAGTGCCTGCCACACTTCGCTCTCCTCTGGTAAGTGGAAGGGAGTCACGCAGGTGCCACATAGCCTTGCAGGGCAGACAGGATGGCAGGCCGGGGGGCAGCAGGGACTGTGGCAGCAGACACAGGGAATTTAGATCCTGGTGCTGCGACTTTATAGCTGCATGACCCTGGGAACATTCCTTAACACTATGGAAACTCTGCTTCATTCATCCAACAAGTGTTATGATGCCCCTAAGTGCTGGATGCCACAGGCAACATGACAAGCAATAAGAATAGCCTGTATTGGCGCACCCTGGTGGCTCAGGCGTTAAGTCTCTAGCGGCTATGTGGCCTTGAGTTCAAGACAGGGGGCGGAAGGAACAACCAAAAATGCTTCCTGCTCTCTCTTCCATCCTGCCTGCTTGCCTACTTGCCTTCATTCCTACCAGCTTCCTTTCAAAAAAGAAAAAGAAAAAGAAAAGAATATGCAGAAGTGGAGGCGTGGAGCGCCCCTCCACGGTGGGGAGGAGAAGAGCCTATGTACTAGGGGATAGACTCCAAGGCTGCTCTGCTCCAGTGGCCACAACTTGAACAGTTTCAACAGTTTCAGTCACCTAAGGGCTGGAAAGGGAGCTTTCTGCAGAGTCAGCAACTGATAATGACCTGGAGTCTAAAGAAATGCCCTTGTGTCATGAAATCCTGTGCTCCTAAGTTTAAAAAAAGATGACTTTAATAAAACATAATGAATACAATGAAAGCACACAGAACTTGAGCGAGACAGAAGACTTGCAGGAAGAGGTAATGCCTCAGAAGACTGTAGGCAGAGGATTAGCAGGGGAGAAGGTTTGGAGGTGAAGGAAAACATGGCTCCCACAGAGGCCCCACATGGCAGATTACTGCTGAGATACGGTGCCTGAGAATGGAATGAGGGCGATGAAGCAGTAGCTGGGCTTTGTGGGAAGCCTTGTTTGTCAGCACATGAGTGAGAAGGCTGGCAGGAAATAGGAGGACCAGGAGGGGTCAGGAATGAGCATCCTCTGTACTCCAAGCTCCTGACTGATTGTCCATCTCCTCACACTCCAGTACCATGCTGGGACTCCGTGTTTACTCTACCAAACTCATTGCCTGACACTTGTCATGCTAAATCAATGCTTATTGAATAAACAAGTGAGGAAGCAGGAGGCAGGGTGGACATTTAATGCTATAAGACGCCTTGGAAAAGATGCTTCTTTCCTCAGCTTGCACAGGAGAGTCCAAATTTAAAACATGAACTCATCCAGTGGAGTTCTAGATCTCTCCAGCAAGATGTCTACAGTGAGGTTATCTTCAAGATTTACTTTAGAGGGTGTTCCCATTGGCCTAGTGGTCTAGAACACCTGGGAGCAGTCACACACATGCCAAGGTCCCTAGTTCAAGACCCGGGCCTCAGGGAACAACCAATATGAACAACTAAGTAAAAATAAAGTGCTTCCTCCATGCCTCTCTCTTCCTACCTGTCTGCCTATTCAGTGTCATTCCTGCCTGCACTTTTCCTTTAAAAAGAAATTGACTTTAGAGATACACACCTCAAGACAAAGCCCTACCTACATCAGGTTGGATGAAGGTCTATGGTGAGAGTTGTTGGGTTAGAATTAGAGACTTAGAAATCAATCATTTTTGTATTTAGATAAACTGGACATTTCAGCAGCGTGGATTTTTCTTAGCTCATTTACTTTGACTTATATGCAGCTACTACAGTTGTGTTATCTTGCTCTTTATCTTAGAATAGAGAAAAAATCAGAATCTTTCTCAAAGCATTTCTTTCAGTTTTCAGTTGAATTTCTCTCCCAGGGCAACTAAAAGTTTGACCACTCACAAAGAGAGTGGAATAAGGGCCTCTTTTTCCACTTGATCAAGGTCTCCAAAGATGGTGGACTCCATGACTCACCCTTATAGCTCATAACAGATACCTTGGTCCTACAGTTGGCTGGATCATTTGGGAAATCCCATGACTGGTGACTGGCTAAGATGCTGGAAGACACAAGAAACGTGATCATTTTGGGAGGAGGGTGAGAGTAAGTGGGACTCTTCATCAGGCTCCTAGAGAAACAAAAGAGGTCTGAAGTGGCTAATGCCCTCAAGTTACTCTAGAATAATTCTAATGCCTGCAAGATACTCTAGTGTAATTAGGGAGATAAACCAGTCACCCCCAGGTGGACCAGTTGATTCAATCTCAGTTGAATCAGTGTCAAGTGCTGGTGGACCCCCAAGGAGCAGGGTGTGAGAGGAAATTGGGAAGGAGGCTGTGTGGATAAGCTGGGATTTCAGCTAGATTTTGAGAGAAGTAAGAGGAATAAATAGGTTGAGATTTAAAATCAGAGGAAACATCTTGAGCAAAACCTTCAATGTGAGAATGGGTGCGGTCAATCCAGAGGAAGAAGAGGAGTCAGATTAATTGGCCCACACCGTAACACTCCTGCACGCCTGCCAGGCCTCTCCACCCTGGCCATTTCACCCCTCGCTGCTGCTGAACTTGAAAGAGTTCTGTGGCTGCCAGCTGGGACTCCTTAGAAACAAGAAATCTGGCATTGGAATGAGGTCTAACAGCAAAGCTTTTGTGCTTTTCAGCTGCCTGGAGGGCTCAAGCGGGCTGCATTGGTAGCAAGAGCCCCGGATCCCAGCTCTGCTCCCGAGGAGCTGAGTGAGCCAGGCCAGTGATCTACATCTCACTGTCCTTCCTTTTCCTGCCATAAAGTAGGAATGGTTTTGTAAATGGGAACAGCAGTGTCTCCTGTGTTCTCTAAGGGTCTCACATCCACGCCAGGTTTTTCTTTTGTAGCTGCTCACCCCAGGGCACAGGCTGATGGAGAGTCATGATTACTTTGTTTGTGGAAAAGAAGGACATCACAAACCGGGCATAGCTCTTGACATTTTCCTCCACCCAGGAACACATGTGCTTCTACTCCTCTGATGGACGCAAAGCCAGTGGCCATATCCAGGCTTACGGAGTGTGGAAACATGTCATTTTACCCTGCATATCTGGGTGGAAAAAACTGGAATGAATGATGACTACCACCAGTGGACAACAGTGGTATCATTCTCAATATGTCCTTCGAGTTCTGTTCATGCCCGAGTTGTTTTCATCGTTAGGACTCCCTGTGCGATTTTGAGCCTTGGGTTGAAGAATGTAGGCCATGGGGAACCCTTTAAGGTTTCTGAGGAGGGAAAGATAGAAGTACTCAGGTGTCATGAGTCAGTGAAGTCAGTCAAAGAGGTGTTAGAGGTCACTGTGAGGAAAGCAGGGTACTTTTGCAAGGAGATCCGGTAAAGATAGAAGCCAAGGGAAAGAGGCATGAGCCACATTTAAGATGGCGGCAATGGAAAGAAGGCCAAAGAGACATTCTTATGGTGTGGGCACCACTGAGTCCCCACTCCATGCCAAGCATTGTGCCAACGTAGCACTGGCGCCCAGAAGTAGGTAGGAACAATGGGACTCTATAGGCACCTCCAGTCCTGGTAGAGGAAACAGATGTGAATGACCTCTGCTCTTAAGAAACAAAGACAATGAGTAAACCTTGACTTGAATGTGGCCATTGGACTTGCTTGGGCCCAAGAAGTAGACTTGAACATGTCCCTGGGTAGCCTCTGTTTTCGCCCTGTGTCCCCTTCAGAGTAAGACTCAACACTAAGTTTTATCCCTGAGTGAAATGTCTCTTTAAGGAGAGGTCCATAGATTACTGAAGAGTCTGAGTCATCTGTCACACGGCAGGGTGCGTCACCAGCCCTGGTCAGTGACCTGATTTCTCTCAGAGGACCCTGAAAAGACAGTTGTTCACTTTCTGCCTGGCCTGCTCTCCCTCCTCCTTAGATGCCTTCTCCCCTCCTCCTCCTGCTGGCTCTGTCCCGTCATTCAGAGCAGAGACCAGTCTGTCCACTCTCCCCAGTGGGGCCAGACCAGTCTGCCCAAGGATTCGTGGGTGTGCAGTGAACTTGTGCTCGAGCGAAATTGTACTCTGCTTCTTTGTACTGGGACTCTGGGGAGCTTGGGATAGCCAACAGAGGTTCCCACAGAGATGCTCCATCGAAACTCAGCTCAGGAGGTCACAACTCTGTGGGTAGACTTGCCATTCTGAATAGAAATTAAATGATGGGTATGTATCAATGCTCTTTATGTTAAAGCAACTTAAATATTGTTGATGTTCTTAAGTATTGAATGAGTGGCATACCATACTAATGAGCAGTTCCCTTTCAGCAAACGATGTTGGATGCATTCCCTACCACTTGTCCCAGATGCAAACGTACTGGCTGGACTCTGCCTCATCTCCATCACCTCGTGGAGAAGAAGAAGCACCACATGTCTAATCTATTGAATGGATTGCTGTCCTCACTCCAGTCAGGCATTCTAAACTTTCCCCAGACCCTGAAGAAGAGTCAAAGACAAAGCCCATCCAATCAGAAAGAGTTATGGGGAAACAGGGTCTGTCTGTCTCTTCTAGTCCCAGACCAAAACCAGACTGCAGTTTAGATGGGAGTTTTGAGGGTGGGGAGGGTACACAGAACAGGACCAGCTCCTCCTCTAAGAAAGAAAATGGAATTCTTGAAACTTAAACCAAGCCCACCAACCTCAGTGTGTCCTTCACCTGGAAGCAAAGCAAACACCCAGAGTGGCTGAGAGGAAGGAGAAAATGCACCACCTGCAGAAGGTCTTTCACAAAGTCTTCTTGTTTGGGACACCATGCTGGCTGACCACCATGTTTCTGTTGGAGGCTAGAGAGAATGCCTAACCCGTTGCTCTGCACTGAAAAGGGTGGAAAAAATGGATCTCCAGTCCAACAAGGGCATTCCAGGTATCAGGACATCTTGGACCTTCACAGAGGTCACAGAAGGCTGCAGAGTTTGTGCTTTGCGAGCCAACTACTATAAAAACCATCATAACCAAGGTCCTTGCTATATTAATCAAGATTCTTATTTTCTGATGAATTAACAAATTAGGGTCTTACTCACCCAAAAGAGACTGCTACTTCCAGGATAAACCAGTTTCTAGAACTATTAAAGGAGCCACCAGCAACTTTTCCTTTTATGTACTAATCAACCAACCCAAAGCCCATATTTTGAACCATCACCTTTATGGGATGTTCACAGAACTCGTACAGCCAATATCCTCCATGCTAATGATCCGAAGGGCAGGTACTGGACAACTCAGGAAAGTCCCCAAACCCTAGAACCTGCTGAAGGGATTAGACTGAAATCTGCCTATTCTGTCTCACTGATTGTCTCCTGCAGAAACATAAAATAGGCTCTTGCCATGTTTTCCTCCCACTTTCCCTACCTCCTGACTCACCCTGGTGCTTCTCCATGCAGCCCTGAACAGTGTGATGTGTTTCCTCCTTTTGTGGACTGTGAGTAAGAAATTATTTTCTTTAACTGAGAATGGAAATCCCATATGATTCCATCATCCCATTACTGAGTATTAACCTCCAAAACATAAAAATACTAATTTGCAGTGATTTATGCACCCCCATGTTTATTGCGGCATTATTTACAATAGCCAAGAATTGGAAACTACCTAAGTGTCCATCGTGAGATGAATGGGTAAAGAAAATGTATATATATGCTATGGAATACCACACAGTCCCAAAAAAGATGATACCCTGCCATTTTTGGCAACATGGATGAAACAGGAGGGGATTATGCTAAGTGAAATAAGTCAGAAGGAGAAAGATAAATACCACCTCATCTCACTCATATGAGGAAAATTATGAAACTGAGCAAACAGACAAAACAAGATCTAACCCCTGGACACTGTCAACAGACCTGGGGTTACTAGCAGGGAATTAGGGTGGGGCTGAGAGCAAGTGATGGTGGGGTAAATGCACAGTGGTGGAGGACTCTGGCAATTTGGTATTGGGTGTGGTGTGTTATCATATATTTGACAAATGGTGAACCTGTATATATGAGTTACATTATTGTGTAAATCAAACTTACCACAATACTTATTTAAAAAACTAAAAACAGATTATTTTTTAATGGCAGCCATATCCTAGTTTGTGGCCCTCACCCTGTCTGAATGATAATGAAATCTGCATTTTACACACCCACCTTGAACAGTGGACTATATTTGAATGTCGCTTAGTCTTGTCTTAGATGCGAACAAAGTATCTCTGAGTAGCCTCAATCTCGGGTGTCTTGAAACGTCTATCACCCTGGGATTAACAGAATCAAAGTAAAGCCTAGAGCGAAGAGTTGAGTCATTGACAATTTGAACAAAACGGACAATGAAGAATGAACATGAGTAAGGGTTTCTTATGTGTTCTTGTTTCATAGTGAAGTTTGTCAGAATCCAAACCTCTGTGTATTCCTTCCATAAAATCTCATGGCCTTCTTAAACTAAGGTATCTACAATACATGCTGCAGAGCATGAGACCTGTGTCTCAGAACCTACTCCTCCTGGGTTCCTCCTTCACTCTGCAAGTGTCACCACACTCACATTTCTGACACCAGGTATGGAGTTTCCCCCACATCAAGCCCTTCTGCAACACCCACTGGTGTATCATTTTATCAGTTCTGACACTATCTGGAGATAGCATCAGATGCCACAGGTTCAGGGCTCAGTTCCATGAGGCTGTCCCCACTCCAAATGCCAATCACAAGTAGGAATTTCCCAAGTTACCTGCAATTCTGTCCAACTTGATTATGGAGCAGAGGTTCTCACAATCCCCTACTTGGGTTCAGCTCATTTGCTAGAATATCTCGCAACTCATGGAAACACATATACCAGTTTATTAAACGATGTGATGAAAGATACAGATGAATAGCTAGATGAAGAAATACAGAGGGTGAGGTCTGAGTCCCATGTAGGAGTTTCTGTCCCCATGAGTTGGGGTATGTCTCCCTGGCATGTGGTTGAGTGCACCACCAACGGGCTCTTGGGAAGGCTGTATTTTGGGCACTTTTATGAGGGCTTCATTATGGTTGATCATTAACTCTTTTTCCAGTCCCTTTCCTCTCTGGAGGTTGGGGAGTGGGACTGAAAATTCCAAGCTCTAATCACAACTCGGTCTTTCTGTTGACCAGCCCCAATCTAGGAGACATCCAGAGTTGTTGACTCAAGAGAACAAAAGATACTCCTATCACCTTAGAAAATGACAAGGATTTCAGAGCCATGTGTCAGGAACCAGAGACATACATATATACATACATATATGTGTGTTTGTATATACATGCATGTTTGTATGTATATATGTATGCTTGTATATATGTGTGTGTATATATGTGTGTATATATATGTAGATACATATATATTTCCTATCCTCTCACAAGATCCAACCTGTGAAATTTGAATCCTTTCAAATAAATTTGAAAATAGATTACTTCCTCTCCTACTTTCTTATGTGAGATTAATTTAAAGGGGGCATAGCAGGTTAAAAATGAGACAACCAAAATAAGAATATTAAGCTCTTTGTGAAAACCAAAACAGGTACTTGCTTGTCAGTAGAATACATGAGCTGTGACATCCAGATTATACTTATTCTGGTAGTTTCAGAAACGTGTTTTATTTCTTTCTAATTTGGGCCAAAGTCATACTGATGCTAGTTTTATTAGTATCATTGAATCAGATGTCTTTAATGACACTTATCCTCATTTATAGATGAGGCAAAAAAGACTTAAAGAAGCTCAGTACTCAAAGATTTATGACTAGAAAATCATGATGCAGGGATGTGAAACAAGATCTCTCAGGTTACTGAACCTGATTTCTTAACTTCATGTCTCAACAGCTCCCATGGGAAGCAGGGTGGTTATGGCGATTGGCATGTTTCTGAGTTTTACCTAAAAGCGATGTATATCAGCAGTGCTGTTGAAATGCAGTGAAATGTCACTGTAACTTACAGTGGAGCAGAGTTGAGCTCCGGCGGTGGATTCCGTGATGCACTCCAGGACGCAAAACAAGCCCGCCTTGCTGCTCGGTTGGCTCCATGGCATTTCCATGCATGAGGTTCTCCCACTGAGACTATGTATTAAACCTGCTTCTCATTGATAAGTTTTCACTTTCCCAAATGTCAAGAAAATCAGCTTTTCACCAGTTGCCTAAGTGAGAGTCCAGTGCCTTCTCTGGTGTCGTTTTGAGGCTCAGAGACTGAAGCCCTGTCAGTCTCCGCCTGGGGGCTTCGTTCTTCAGCGAAGGCCCTGCCAGTCATTGATCTTCAGCTCAGCTCTGCACTGCAGCACAGAAATGTGGTCCAGCTTCCACAGAACTAGAAGTCTCCTCCACTTGCTAGTAGACTGAGGTTTGGCTGTGGAGCTAAGAAGTCACATTCTGTTCCCCAACAGTTACTGACAAGTTAGGTGACAGTAGGCAAATCCTTTAACCTCTGTGCAACTCAATTTCAGTGGACTCACTTGGACACCATTCACTGATAAGTACCTGACACAGCATAGATGCTGAGGGCAGATGCTGGAGTCAGACAGAGCTGGGCTTGTATTCCAGCCCACCGACTTCTTCATCATGTGTTGAGACAGCACTTTTCTTCTCCATGCTACTGATGAAATTGCAAGGTGGAAAGGATGAAGGGAGGGAACTGTGGAAAGAGGTTCGCAGAAGGTACTAATGACCTCCTCCAAACTCCTCTATGAAGGTTTGCTCAGCTATAGAGTTAAGAAGCAGATTCCTAGCGGAATGGCCAGCGGTCCCTCTGGGTCTTGGGTGAGGGCAGTTCCCACGATGCAGAACTTTCAGGACTAACACTAGCGAAGTCCTGGGCACACCAGGATAAGCTGGTCACCTATATTCTGGGTGGCTGAATCTACCTGACTTGTGTGGGTCGCTCAAAGTACTCACAGTAGAGTTAGGCGAGTGAGCAAGCAGAGATGTAATTAGAGGGTAAAGGAATGGAGCTGACCAAGGGAGGTCCAGACCCAGTCCACTGTGCCGGCAGCCTGGGTTTTTAATGAAAAACCCACATGGTGAGGAAGGAGGCTGGAGAGAGAGTCCTCAGGCCAGGTTTCAGGTTCTGATGGGCAAGGTGAAATTGTCCTTTGATGTTATTGGGGGGTTTCTTCAATCATCACTGTTCCTTTGTTCCTTTGTGCAGAGGGTCTGTCCTAGTCACACACTACACGTGGGACACATCCCTCATGTCAGACTTGTTCACTGGCTTTCCTTATCTATCCCACTGATTGCATTCCTTTGCTCCGCTGGTGGCTCCAGGGACGATTCACTGCTCTGATAGCTGAACTTCGGTCCCTGTCCTCAGGCTTACTCCTGGGGTCCTACCAAGCTGCACACTCCTGCAAGCTGTGTTCAGAGGTAACTGACTCTCTCCCTGTGAAGAAGGAAGAGTTAACTGGAATAATTAACCCTCCCTTTAACTTCTTCATCTCATGAGTCTCTCAGTGTCCTGGATGATGATTCTTCTTCCTTGCCAGGGGCTGGTTCAGTATATTCAGACTTTCTTATGGTTTCCATGAATTCTCCTGGCCCCTAAACAAAGCTCAAAGCCTCCAGAAACAAAAAAGACCTGACAGGCTTGCTCGTCCAATGTACCACCTCCAGCACATGCACATTGTGTGTGTGACCCCAGTGGCTGACTGGCCGGCGAGAAACTGACTTCACTGAGGACTGGCATCCTTGGGAATTAAGGCAGCACAGAAGCGAGTCCCACCTTGACAGGAGGTCCCCCAAACCCATTCATCTTCTGCCTCCCTAAGCTCCTGGTTGGCCCTACTGGCCACAAAATCTTCCAAGCTTGCCACCTGGAGCTACACGCATGTCCTCTCCATGACCCCACAGATGTACCTCCTGTGCCTGGTTCTGGGCAGAGGAATAAGCAGAGCAAACCCAGACACTGTTGTTAGAGCGACTGCCACATGCAGACGCCTTCACAGGTCACTGGGATATGTCAACCCTGCTGACTCTCACGACACCCCTCACTGTCCCTTCCTTGCAGCCAGGAAATGGGGGCCCAGAGAAGCTCAACAACTGGCCCAAGGTCACGCAGCTACACAGAGTCAGCGCTGGCATCCAAACCCAGGTCGTCTGGCTCCCGAGTCCCTGCCCATTACCCTGTCCTAGGTCAGGTTCTCAGCGACTCCCCCGAAACTTAAGAGGCAGATTCCTGTCTGGTTCTGTCCCCTTCGGTGCTTTTCCCATGCGTGAGTCAGCCCATGTTGTCCCTCCCTGCTCAGGACCCTCCCACCACCTTTAGGATAGAGACCAAACTCCCCACCAGGACCTTTTGTTCTGAAAAGTGCCCCGAAGGATGCTCCCACCCAGAGGGGAAGAGAAAATTCACTCTGATGGCCAGTCCCTCATCTTAACAACCTGATTTCAATCTCTTTGGAATTCTTTTCTCAGTCTCAACCTCACCCCAGGTGGGTTGAACAGTCAGAGCCCCTGCAGGAGCCCCCAGTCTGCAATGGCCCATAGCCAAGTTCTGGATCAACTGAGTGGCTGTTTCCTGGGTGACTGTAGGGAGGAGGTGGCTTCCCCGTGATGAAATGCAATCACCCTGGTACTTCAGTGAAGCCATTGAGGGAATCTTTGACTTGGTTCTCTACTAAGCAAGCAAGGCCACAAGACATTTTTTACCAAGAGTTTGTGAAGTTGTCAGAGTGCATTTCCTCTTCCTGGGTAGCCTGCATCTTCTGGGGACATCCAACTTTGATGCGACTTTGTTTAAGGGTAATCGGCAAAAGTTTCAGCTCCATCATTGAACTCCCCTCTTCCATGACCACCCCCAACCTCTGTCAGTCAGCAGCACCCCAAATTCTGGCAGAGTAGATGGGGCATATGGTGGGATTTGAGCAAAAACAATTCCACTGAAAACTCAATCCACTGACAAGGCCACTTGGCTAAAATAAAGTCACATCAAAACCAAAGGACAAGGGTACACTGGTGGAGCAGCAGTGGGGTCAATTGCCTCCAGAGGACACAGGCCCCATACCTCTAGGTTCAAGTCCCAGGACCGGGAGGGAAGCAGCCACTGTGAACAGCTAAATAGAAATAAAGTGCATCTTCCACCTCTGTCTTCCTGCCTGCCTGCCTGCTTGCCTTCATCCCTGCCTGCATTTTCCCTTAAAAAATAACACAAAAACCACCACAACAAAGGACACTGGCTTCTTAGTCTGCAGTATGTTCCAGTCATTGGGTCACACTTGCTATCTTGAGACTTTTGATATCTGCGTTGAGACATTTTAGTTTGTTACAGAATTTCTCAGGTTTGTGGAAAAGAGAGTCGAATGTTTTACAATTTATTCCTAATTCCATTTTAGCCTGCATGACTGTTTATTTGGCCTGCAGCATCAAATCGGCAGAGCCATCTCAGTGCCTCTCCCCTGGGTTAGTGCGAAACCCAGCGAGGACAACGCAAATTTGCCTGGAGCCACCGAAGGGTCTCGCAATGGGCGACCTGGAAAAGTGAACTGTGCTGGGTAACAATGCAGTGTTCACTGCCCGGTCAAACTGATAGAAACAGTGTGTATCTCCATGTGTGGGTGTGCAGACACAGAAAAGGATCAGAGGTACACACAAGGTCTGCAGCCCAATATTTCCAGGGTCCAGACACGAGTCCACATGGGTCCCACATTTCATAGATCTAAAAATGCAGAGACTATAGAAGCAATAAAGTCACACAGCGTTAGAGACATAGGTTCTGTTCTTCTCTTCACACATACACTTCTCTACTGACTTGGAAGGATGAGATGGCAGGGAGAACTCTTGGACACCTCAGGCCTCTAGGTCAGACTCAGGGACACGTGGGGCACATGCCTGCTTCCCCAGCCCTGCCCGCTGGCTCCCAGGGCTCCCAGGGCCTCAGGCCTGAGCCTCTCCCTCTCTTCTCTGTGGCTTGCCATTGCTGCACAGGTGTGATGTTGGCAGCTTGCACACGCTGTTCTACCCAGCACCCCTCTTTATAGCAGCTACCTCTGGGCCCCCTGTGGAATAAGCCAGGGCACATGGCTCCCCACGGAGAAAAAAGGCCCACGCAGATGGAGACATGGGCTTCGGACATAGGGGCAGCGAATACTGCCTCCGGGGTGCCTCCAAGAGGCTGAGAAGAAGGGTGGCACTAGGTCTGGGTGGGCACAGCGCATCTACCCCACTGAAGTCCTCACCTGGTCTGGCCTCGGGGTGAGGGAGTCTGTTAATTTCCTGTTGCTGCTATAGCCAATTACCACAAACTTAATGACTTCAAACCCCACACAGGCATTATGTTACGTTGCTTGTGGGTAGATTAAAGTGGCCATGATCTGGAGAGGGAGGGTTATCTGTGCCCTGCTTCTGTAGGAAGTGGCTGAGCAGGAAAATGTCATCAATGTGGACATTAATTAACTGGATACAGCTTTAAAAGAAATATGAATTACATGACACTTCTGGGGACAGAGGTCCACCACCTAACTCACCCGCGACAATCAAGGTGTGCGGGTGTGCTCCTTTCTCCAAGCCCTAGGGAAGCCCTAGGGAAGACCCTTACGGCTTTGCCTTTTTCATCTTCTTTGGGCCTCAGTTTCCCTGGCTCCAAACTGGGAATTTAAAATCGCCGCTGTTACTTAAGTTTGCGGTGGGAATACAGCCAGCGGGAGCAAAGGCTCTTTTATGGGGACACGGGTCCCTTTGGAGACGGCCGCCGCTCTCGCACAGGAAAGCTTCCTGC
>RJWH01005544.1:0-74007 GCA_004363575.1 Solenodon paradoxus | reverse complement strand
TGGTTCTTTCAACCCCTTACTCCCTTTCCATATGAGGACTATTGAGCTACCTCTAAATAATAAATTGTGACAGTTTGGATTGTGGAGACACAACAAAATGAGATACACCATTTTTGTATAGCTGGTGTCAGGATTGTTACATGGTGTTACTAATGTTTCTTATGTGGACTCCCAAGCATTTGCAGAGGTTTGCTTTTTTTATTAATTGTGGACAGCTGTGTAACTGGTGATTTCTGTGGAAGTACAGATATTTGGTTCTCCCAATGTGTTATCTTGGTGATAGCATTTTTTCATACCCATTCATGAAAAACCAATGTCTTGATTCCTCCTCTAGAATCCACTGAACAGAAGGTTAAAGGAGTAGGATGTTAGATGATCTATGAGGAAGACTCATGATCCAAAGTATAATTATCCCAATATCGCTTTTTTAAACTAGAAAACAGACAATGAAACAGTTTATTGGTTAACTTAAATTTAATATGTATGTTTTGTTACTAAAATAATGTAAGGAAAAATCATCTGGCAGTAGATGAAGCTCTTGAGGAGATACTGGAGACATTTACTGAATTTAGACACTGAATGACTGCAGCTTTGAGTAGTGTCAGAGGAGGGATTGTGGGGTGGAAAGCAAAGCAAAATAGTTCTGATTGGAATAGGTTGTTGTTTGTAGAAATATATCAGAAATAATTCCTCTCCCTTCTTTTGTATTGGGAGCAAGTTGTTCTCTGGCCATTCTGCAGAGTTTCCCAGGACAGAAGTTCTCACCGGTCAGCAGAGCTACAAATAGATAACAGCAGGAAGCTGCTACCTCTGACCTACAATGTTGCTATTCCAATAATAGCAGTAGAATTGAATGCCTGCATTCTCCTTTGTTTTATTTGCATTACCTGATTGTATCCGAGTCATAAAAGAAATCATGGAACCAGAATCATGGTCACTCTCTCTGAAAAGGAGAGAAGTGTCCCACCTGGCCCACACATTTCTAAATGGATGTTTTCTGTCTTTATTTAAGCTCCTGTTGTCACCTCTCAGGGACCCTGTTGATCATCCACATGGGTCGTGGTATTTGGTGCCCAGTGTGGGGCTTTGAGAATGGGGGTACTAAATAAACAAAGATAGAGAGAAGAATTCAACAGAGAGCAAGCCCCTGAAATTGTGCACACATGGTGGACAAGGTCCAAGGTCAGGTAATATCTCATTGTATTTCATTTTTGAAATTTAGCCTAGTGTAAAAAAATGGGGAACAGAGGTTATTCAGAGGGAGCACTCCATATGCAGATGCTGAAATCTATGATATCAGCTAGGGGCAACAGGATTCACATTGCACAAATAGAGAAATTCTTAAATTTTATACAGCAAACATGCCCTGGTTTCCTGAATAAGGGAACATAAATGAGGTTACTTGGCTAAAAGTGGGACAGCAGTTGAGAGACTCTTATGCTGCTGAGGTCCACAAAGTATTCCTATTACTACTTGGATTTTAATAAGGGAGTCACTTGACCCCCGGAGAGAGGATTTAAAGACTGTAGTCAGGAGTGATTCTTTAATGACGGCTGTAGAGGGCTATATTCCGCCCACTGCGCTGGCTGAGAAATGCCAGAGGGAGGAAGAGGATGAAACATGATCATCTGACATGGCTAAAAGTTATAAGATGAGGCTCTGCAATTTGATAGTCTGGAAATTCTGGTTAAGTAAAGGAATTCTTAGGAGAGGAGGAAGACTCTCCAAAAGCAGAATTAATAAAGAATTTTCTTAATCTTTTCAAGATCAGAGGCAGCCTACAGCTGCTATTCAAATTCCTTCTGTAGGGATGGGAGCTAGGACAAAGGTGTCAACACAAGGAATTTTATCTGAGTGCTTAAGAGATAGAGAAAAGGAAATGTTTTCCTTACAGAAGTCATTGAGACATGCTGCAGAAAGAGGAGAGGACATCACAAGTTTTTCTATATACCCTTTTATTGAAAGGCTAGATCCTAACAATCCAGTACAGACTTTGCTCTATCATGACCTTGTCTCCTTTAACACACTAAACGAGCTTAAAACAGCCTATAATATGTATGGTTCCACATCTCCTTTTACTCTGTTTTTAGTGGAGACATTTGTATGTGATTATTTGTGTCCTAAGGACTGAATCATTTTAGCCAGAGCCTGTTTGGGAGGAAGAGATTATTTGATGTGGAAATCAGATTGGTTTGAAGAAAGTAGTAAGCAGACCATAATCAAAGACATCTGGTACCCATCTCTTTTGAGATATTAACAGGGACAGGAGTTAATGTCACCTAACCAGGAACAAATTATGAGCAGCAGAACTCTCAGTAAAAGAGCAGTTAAAAGCAGGGCATATTCAAGAAACTAAGTCCGGGGAATACTCCTATCTTTGTCATCCCTAAGAAATTGGGAAAATGGAGATTGCTGCAGCACATAAGAGATGTAAATAAAACAGTGCAAGTTATGGGACCTTTTCAGTCAAGCTTACTGGCGCCTACTGCCATCCTTGTAAATTATCATTTAATAGTAATAGATATAAAAATGCCTTTTTCACTCTTCCTCTCCATCCGGAGGACCGGGAATGTTTTGCTTTATCCATCTTAAATCATCAAGCTCCAGCATAGAGATATTGTTGTAAAGTCCTACCACAGTGAATGGCTAACAGTCAAAGGTTTGTAAATCACGCCATTCACCCTGAGCTAGACAAATACCCTGAAGATTACATCATCTGCTACAAGGATGACATTCTTGTTGCTCATTCTAATTCATACAGTTATTGACTATTTTGGAGATTTAGAACGTAGTCTCCAATATTGTTGGTTAATTATTGCACATGAAAAGATTCAAAAGAAATCTTTCCAATATTTGGGACAAATCATTGAAAGAAGCACCATACATCCACAAAAGTTTGAGGTGTGAATAAATCATCTGTGCACTCTCAATGATTTTCAGAAGTTCCTAGAAGATATTAATTGGGTATGACCTTCATTGAAATTGACCACAATATATCTTTCTCCACTTTTTAAAATCCTAAATGTGGACACCTCCCCTAGTTCTCCAAGAACTATTTCAGTTGTGGCCCAAAAAGCACTTTCATGTGTACAAGATGCTATTGAAAGTGCTTAGCTTACCAGAATAGATCAGAGTCAGCCTGTATGGGTAATTATCTGTGCTACTGCCCATACTCCTACTGGAGTGCTATGGCAACCACAAGGCATTCTTCACTGAATACATTTCCCTCATTCTCTGGCTTGAATTTTAACCCCTTATCATGAGTCTATTGCAGGACTTTGCCAATTCTCATCATCTCCTGTGTCAGCTTATAGGCCTGCCTATAAGCTATCCAGAAAAAAATTTTTGTTCATTTTTCCCATCAGCATCAATCATGGTTATGGGAAATTTCTAGCCAATGGCAAGTTGCCTTGGCCAATATTACAGGTATTATGGATAACCATTATCCAACAGATAAAATCTTATAATTCTGGAGTGTTATTTCTTTCATCTTTCCAAAGATCATTACCTCTAAATCCATTCTTCAAGCCCTTACTGTTTTTGCTGATGGATCAAGTAATGGGCACACTGGTTTCTACAGTGCTGAACAAACTTCAATTCAACAGATTTCCTTTTCATCTGCTCAGTGAGCAGAAATTTGGGCTTTATATGTGGGTCTATCAGACTTTCCACCTACTGGAAATCTCAATATTTATAGTGATAGTCAATACGTAGTGGGGGCCATCCAAAAAATTGAAACAGCTTTTCTGGGACATTCCTCCTCACAGGAACTTTATTCTCTCTCTTTATTTCACTCTCTACAGAGTGCCATTCAGTTATGTAAATACCCATTTTTATGGGGCATATTTGATCTCATTCTCAACTCCCAGGACCTTTAGCTGAAGGTAATAATTTAGTTGATCAATTACTTGTCTCTCCTGTTTACTGTCTTTCTGTAGATCAAAATCGCATTTCTCATTCTCAATATCATCAAAATCCTCAGACACTTAGATGACAATATCAAGTTATGTGGGAACAGGCTTGTCAAATTGTTATGCACTGTCCTTTCTGTTCCTTTCATGTGCGTAATCTTTCAACTGGCATAAATCCTTGTGGGCTGAAACTCAATCATCTATGGTAAAAGGCTATTACTCACATTCCAGAATTTGGCAAAATCCGATGGGCTCATATCTCCATAGACACTTACTCTTGCTATATCTTCGCTACTTGTCAAACAAGAGAAAGGTCTAAGCATGTTATTACTCATTGTTTAAACAGCATTTACCAATATGGGGAAATCTAATCAGATCAAAACTGACAATGGTCTGTCTTATACCAGTGCTATCTTTCAAAGTTTTTGTAAGCAGTTTGACATTTCACACAAAACTGGAATACTTTATAATTCCCAGGGACAAGCTTTTGCGGAAAGAATCAACCAAACTCTCAAAATACGACTTGAAAAATAAAAAGGGAGAGACCTAGAGGTTTTTGCACTCACCCTCCAAAATATTAAATCTATCTCTTTCACTTTAATTTTTTTATATTGTGATCGTTAAGGCATGGCTGCTGCCAAATGGTATTTTAGAACACTGACTCAGAAAATCAGACATCCAATGGAGGGGGAGAGTTTGCTAATTTTAATTTAACTGGTCCATGGTGTCATTTTAAATATATGCAGACTATCTCAAAATAGAGTTTTCCTAAAACCTTATGTGTAGTACCACAATATCATCCTCCCATTTCTATTTTCCTAACAGCACCAATGTGTAATTGGGAGAATTTCCTCCATGGCTTGAATGTGCTTATTCTTTTCCTGTTGAATATAAAATCCCAGGAACTGACTACTCAGATTATGACTGGTCCAATAAAGTGGATCCAGATCATCCTCAGTCTTTACTAATGTCTCATGGAGGATTTGTGAGTAATGTTTTTACTCATGGTGATTACACGCAGAGGAAAATTTGACACCTTGGAGATGCTTTGCACTTGATAAACTTTACCAGTCTGAGTACTCAAGATGTTACCAAGTTCTTTAATGGCCTCCAGGCTTGTGTTTTGACCCCCTATACTATTGTGGTGGGTGATTCAAAATTACTTCCTCTTCACCTGGTTTATATACCATTTCTTGAGTAAACTGTAATTTGGCCAGTTGACTCTCAATTTAATGGACAAGATGATTTGTTGGTTGCCCATCAACCTCCTTTTGTTATTCTTCCTGTTAATCTTTCAGGTCCTTGGCATGAGGTTGCTGGTATTCTAGCAATAGAAGAACTTCATAGAACTCTCACTCGACCTAAGAGAGCCTTAGGGCTCCTCATAGCTGGAATTATTGCATTCATTACTATTACTGCTTCCGCTGTGACTGTTATGAGGGCTTTGGCACAGAGCTTTCAGGATGCTCATTTCATCCATGCCATAGCTCACAAAACTTCAATTGCTTTTAATGTTCAAGAACGTATAGATGCTAAATTAGAAGCAAATTAAATGCTTTAGAATCTGTTGTAATAAGTCCTTCAAACTAATTAGAAGCTGTAGAATTTCACCAGCAACTTCAATGCCATGCAGAATTTAATTACATTTGTATTATTCAAGTTTGCTATGACAGTAGCCGATGGGATCGGACTCGAATAAAAGTTCACCTTTTAGGTATATGGCATCATGAAAATAGTAGTCTTGATCTTCACCAGTTACAAACTGAAATTCATGATATCCAGAAAGCCATAGTCCCTATAATTAATTCCATTCATTTAGCTCAACAACTGCTTAATGATTTGAAAGGTTTTAATTCTTATAACCTGTTAAAACACTCATTTTGGTATCTAACAGGAATTATTGGAATGTTCTTGTTATTCTGTGTTTTCTCTTTAGTCTGCCATCAAGTGCGACAAGAGGTGAATCATGCTAGAATGCTTGTTCATCGCCTATGAATGGAAACTAAATCAGAGGTGGAATGCAAAGTATAAATCTCTCCTCTCCTTTTTATTTTTACAAAACTTTGCATTTGCTCTTATCAGCATAAGCTGATAAAGACCAGGACTTCGTAAAGCTCTTTTCGCCTTGGCTAACAGAATATAACTTAGTCCTCCTAGAAGTTCAGTGAAAACACAGAAATATGATACTTTGAGACCCTCAGAAGTCTGGTTAGTCAATGACAGGTAAGAGCCCTAGAGAGAGACAACTTAAGACAGGCACAGTTGCATGGAGTCCAAGACAGATCACTATAGCTTGATTTTAGCACTTTACTCTGTTAGGAGGTGAATAAGAAATCATCAATAGCGAGTTCATAGGCAGAGACTGAGTTCTGTTGCTTACGACTATGCTTACACATATTGACACCGCCTGTTTAAATGAATAAAAAGGGGGAGATGTTGGGAGCGAGTTGATTTCTGGTCATTTCTGCAAAGTTTCCCAGGACAGAAATTCTCACAAGTCAGCAGAGTTACAAGTAGATAACAACTGCAAGCCACTAGCTCTGACCTTCAATATTGTTATACCAATTATAGCAATAGAATTGAATGCCTGCATTCTCCTTTGTTTTATTTTCATTACCTCCTTGTATCCCAGTCCTATAAAATAAATCATGGAACCAGGATCATGGTCACTCTCTCTGAGGAAAGAAGTGTCTCACCTGGCCCCCACTTTTCTAAATGAATGTTGTCTTTCTTTAGGCTCCTGTTGTCCCCTCTCAGAGACCCTGTTGATCAGCCAGGCAGGGCTTTTGCAGGGAAATTCTGATGAGACAATGTGATGTGAAGTGTTGTGGACTATGTTGTGAAGCAGATAACCATCCAGACAACTAGAGTCTGTGGTATTTATGGACCAAATTATAAATAGATGTTAAAAATTGCTTGCTGTTCAGATTCCACAATTCTCCCAATGACTTCAGCTGCTGTATTCATGACATGGACACCTACTCCTAATTTTATTTGAGCCTTATATGGTTGCATACACAACATGGTAAAGTTGATAAGATATCATGTCTGATGTTAGGGCACATAACTAATCTTCCATACACTGGTTTCTCAGTCACATGTCTGTTTGTTTTAATGGAAACCAACTGCCATGTGTTAACTTTCCTTTAATGGTCATGCAGCATAAAACCTGAGGAAGACATTGAAGGAACTACTTTCTTTCCAAACTGCATTAGAAGTGTTTAAAGGAGGCATTCCAGATAAAGCCTGAAGGCACTACATTCTGTCTGTTAATATAATGGAGTATGTGAGTTGCTGTGGTTTATTATGTAAGAGACATAAGTTGATAACATGTATGTAAATATGAATAGCTTTCTAAAATAACAGACATAGCATAGAAAGAAAAGTAGACTTGAGAGGTTATTAAGCAACATCCCTGAAAACAGGAAATGCAAATATTAAAAGGAAAAGTATGCACAGAGAGGAGGACATAATATTTTGATTTTCATTTAGTTGTTTTTCTTGGTTGTTGCCCCCCACACAGGGACACGAACCTGACATCTTTGGGATGTCAGTGTAATCAGGAGACAGTGAAATAGATGCTACTCCACCAGAGTGTGCCAAATGTTTTTAGAGACTAATCTTAACTGAGAAAAGAGTATTAATTTCATATTCTTATTGTAGAAGACACAATTTTCTCTAATTGCTTGAGGAACAATATATTTGCAAATGTAAAAGTCAAGAAACAAAGCAAATTAACTAACACAATGCAGCACACAATACTCTGAGACTCTGAAATAAAAAGCATGGTTACCAGAGAGTAGAAACAATAATGGAGATGGAATTCAATGTAGAGGGTGTCAAATAGTGATTAATAGAAACATAAGTCTGCAAGCAAGCATGGCAAGATAGATACATTCATTGAGGTGATAATATGTATTCTTAGAGCACATAATATTGAAAACCAATAGAATACTTACTTAAAATTTTAAAAGTCATAAATTCAACTGAAAAAGGAATCTTTTGTTATGATCCGTATCATTGTAAATTAGAAAAGAAAGTGCAGATGTGCTTTCTCCTTGGAAAAGGAAAGGTACAGACATTTTTAAATGCATTAATTTTTCTTCTTTGCTTGTTATATGATTATTATAAAGTTCTCCATGATTGCAAAAACAATGGACCAATTTTGATAATTATGAGCTCTGTGTATTGAGATCTCAGCATCACCTAAGGTTAATAATTAGCCAACCCTTAAGGGTGTCAATCCCAATTAGATTTCACCTGTGTCTCCTCCTCACAGAGTTTTCTATATAAGGGACTTTGCTTCTGAATTAGACTTTAGCCTGGAGGACAGAACTTCATTTCTCATCATTCATCAGACATAGATGACTGTGGATTCAAAGTCTAAGTCATGACCCAACAGAGACACAGCACAGGCCTGTGAATGCTCAGAGAAATGGTGGATGGTGGGGGGAATGTTGGAAACCATTTCCTCAGCAACAAAACAAAAGCTGAACAGATAGATGACATAGAGAGATGTGAAGCTTTGAATATACACATGCAATATGCACATTTTCATTAATTTAATATGCTATGATTTCGGTTGTGGACTACAAGTCTCTCAGACAGAATTCTGCTCCCTTCAGTCATTATTTCTAGCTCTCACAGGCACTTTGCAACTACTGCAGGAAATGGGTCTCTCCAGTCTCTTTCCATTCACTCCAAAATGTTTATGAACGTGATCTTATGATAAAGTTGATGAGACTAACCATAGTATCATAAACTATTGAAGACTTCATGTGAGAAATCCATAGCTATTTGCATTGTAATTTGTCTAATTTTAACTGTACAATCACCACCAAGATGTCCTGCGAACATTATGACTATGTGTAATAGTTGAAGAAGCACAGTATTTTTAATTACATTTTACCAGGTCCTAGAATTTTCAAAAAGGTCTGTAGTTGGGAAGACTCTGTTCACAGGATACATAGAGTGGTACCTTGAGAATAATGTTTCTTTCTCTTTATAGGACACTCTAAAGAGAATTCCCACAAGCTCATGTCTGAATTTCACTTATTACTTATTTCTCTGCATCTACGTACGTACACAGTGTTTGTATAGTGTAAGCAACCAAGCAAAAGAACTTAGGGCAATATTCTCTTTTTCTCTCACCTCTCTCACCTGATAGATGATAGCTAAGAGTGATAGATGATATATAGATAACTAGACAATAGATATGTGGATGGATGGAGATTAACCTCTAACGTTTTGGAGAAATATGCTAGTTAATATACCTTCCACATACTGATGACCTTTTTATTATATATTCACTTCAATAGGGATGTTGATATAACTAAATAAATAAATGCTATTTGATCATTTCCAATCAAGCAAATTTTAAAGAGTGACAATTTTATTTATCTCTACAGAGTATCATAGGAATCTTTCTTTAATAAACATGTCTGACAAAAATTGGTAGATAACCTAGAATTTTGTTATTGGGAATGGACTTCAGGTAGCTGATATAAGTCTTTCGGGTGTGAGCCCTTAACCCGTGGGACATGTCACTTCAAGAGAATTCTGCCAGATGTGACCTTTTGGCGCATACACAATTGGTTATGATAAAACCCTCTGTAAAATTGAATACAAGAGAGTCAAATCTAAATGCATTGTATAAAATTAAAGAAGATACCCAGGTGGTGGAAAACGGGGTAGGTTTCTCCTACAAAAGACCAAAGATTTAATTAAATTTTAATTTATTTCTTATTGGTCAGAATACCAATGTACACTCTGGGGCTTTCAGGACAATTCCCTGAAGAATTAGGCAAGATAATTGGTCTAATCATAAATAAAAATAAAAAGATTTTTTTCTGGAATCTCTCTAAAATTATAAAGTGTACATTACTTCAATTCAGTGGGTTCAACAGTCAGAAATCTAATTTTAGCTAAAGTATTGATCAAAGACATAAAGATTTGCCAAGTGGTTCACTTCAGCAGATATTAAAGTTAATTCAGAACCTATGCTAAAGAGATGCAAAAGTGAACTGGTGCCCTTTCATGTTTTTTTTCATTCAATTCTTTTAACACACTCTGGTTCTCCAAGTTGTCATTGAATGGTATTCAAAAAAATGCCTTCATCTTGTTCATATGTATGAATATCTTTTTTCAGAGTATCTTAAGTCAGTAACTTGAGATTTAGAGATGCACTCCATGTTAATGGTTGTATTACAGGAGTTGTCTGCATTCTGTTAATGTAGTTGAATGAAGTATTTCACTGACCCACAGAGACATAAAGAGTATTCATACTTGGCATCTATTTCTCTTATAACTAAGGCATGAAGAAGCATAGAAGACAAGATATTCAAAGGTTCTGGTCTAGTATTAAGATTTCTGACATCAACATGGTTGTCTCTCTTTTCATCTCCCTCTCTCTTGTTCCTAGTGGTTACTCTTTTCCTAGCAACTAGTCAGTGGATCAATGTCTCTCACAAGTAAAACTCTTCCCCCAGAAAATCCACAGGGACCAATGCCTAGTTGAGACAAAAAACAATCAAGGTAAGAGGATTTCCCATTCCTTAGTATCAGTCAGGGTTCATTGTAAGGCACTCAAGTCTGTGTGAAAAATGAGATACAAACCATTAAATGGAAAGAAACAATTGAAACTTCTCTGTACTAGGCATGTAAATAGTGGCACTTCTAAATTATTTAATCTATTAGAGGGGAATGACAGCACTCATCAAATGCAGCAGAGTTCAGTCCAAATGCAAGGTTTTCAAAAGGCAGTAGATCAAATGTGTACTTGACATGGGACAACAGAGCTGTGAAAAAAACAGCAAAGAGAGAAAAGTCATCCCTTGAGGTGTATTAATTTGCTTAGTGATACCCTTATTGCTTCGATGTAGTGGACACTGAAAAATAAGATGGCTTCTCATTCAACATTTGCCTTAGATGTTGAAACTAATAAGGCATACAAACAAAAAGGTTATAAAAGGTTTTACTCCCCATGAAAATCTCTTTACTGCACCCTGGTCAAGTAGTAATGGACACAGTCCATGTACATCCAAAGATGTGGGCTTCACATCCTGTAGGTGGTGGGAACAACTAAGGTGAACATCTAAATAAAATAAATAAAATGTGGTGCACTATAGTAGAGCACCAGTTAGATAAATCATCTCTAAAGGCGTAAAACACATACCTGTGAGCATGAATCCCAGGTTCAAGGGAAGGAGCCAGTGCAAAAAACTACATAATAAAATAAAGATATTGCTTCTTCCTTTCTCTTCCCCCTGCCTGCCTACTTGACTTAGTTCCTGCTTTTACCTTTCCTTTAAAAAAATCTCCCTATCTGAGAATATAGGAGGTCTTCTAAGCTGCTCTGAAAAAGTAGGATTCAAGGAAAGTGGCTATCTTGGGTTTTCATTGTTGTTACACTGTGGTAAAAGATTGATGATTTCCTTTTTTTAATTTTTGAAGGAAAGTTGCAGGCAGGAATGAGGGCAAGCAGAGGGAGGCAGGAAGGAAGAGAGAAGAGAATCATTTTATTTATTTTTATTTAATTGTTCATCCTTGTTGTTGCTCTCTGCCCTGGAGCATGAACCTGGGTCCTTGAAACGAATATGGATTGTGCTCAGCAGTAGATGGCAGGCCGAATCTCTGCTCTACCAGGGCACACCCCTGAGTGAGAGTTTCTACATTCGCGTATGGTCTTTGTGGTTAAATACTTCATTGTCATTGAAAAAAATGAAGGATCTAGGTTTTCCTTTTTTATTGAGCTAGAAGTCACCTTTATTACATATTAGTTTCAGTTTCATTACATAATATTTTTATATTCTATGTATTGCAAATTGATCCCCACACTGATTCTCATCAGTATCCTTCACTGCATGGTAAAAATGATGTTATTTTTCACATGATGAGTACATTTAAGATTTAATCACAGCAAATTTCAAAATTATATTATTATTATCACCATGCCATACTTTACATCATGTCTTTATTGTTTTGCCTCTGGATGACTTAAATAGCTTTTTTGGTGGTTATGGCAAACTTTTTTCATTTTCAGTTTTTATTTTAGCAACTTATTCCATACATTGAAATAAACTCATGCATAGGTTCCCAATTCTTCAGATATATTTCAACACACCTTTCCCTCCACCAAATCAAGTATTCTTTATTATTGTCCAGTGGGCTCTGCCACCACTCCCCCCTCAGCCACCCACCCATTCCCTATTGGTAACCTCAGTTCTACTTCAGGTGCCCAAGGGTTATTTTTGCTTCATTTGTTCCTCTGTTTTGTCTAGTCACATGCCACCTATGAGTGTTCATCTGGTTAGATATATATCTTATTAGTAAGCACAGATATTGGACTGTAAGGGAGAGAAAATTTCACAGGAAGATTTTAATGTCTGTACATCATGCATACACCAAAACGGATTCAGGTACTTTATTGCGTTAGTCTTAATTCAAATGAAGGAAATTAAATGTCCAGCCTTTGAATACAATCAAGTGCATTTGATCATTTCTAATTGCTGTTTCATTGTCTCACATTTGCTTTAACAATTAAGGATATTTTAATTTTGTTTATTTCCTTCAAATAAGCATGCCAATATTTTAATGCCTTTATTGATTCAGTGGGGGGAGGAAAATCAATGGAATAGAGTTTGATAAAAAGAATATGCTTACTGCTCCCCTCAAGAAAATGTAGTGCAAAATAGGTATATTTGTCAAGTATGAACAGTTGTTTTTTATATGCTTATATACAAAATATAGGAATACTGATAGAAATCTGTATATTTACTTTCCTTATATTTTCTTTTCCCTCCAAAGGTGTCCTTGCTATGTGGAATCACATAATGTGACAGATGTCTTGGAATTCCTACTCTTGGGATTCACAGATGACCCCAAACTACAAACTATAGTATTTGGTCTGTTCCTGTCCTTATACCTCATTACTATCATGGGAAACATGCTCATTATCCTGGCTGTCAGTGCTGACTCCAACCTCCATACCCCCATGTACTTCTTCCTCTACATCCTATCTTTGTCTGACATTGGTTTCATCTCTACCACAGTCCCAAAGATGATAATGGACATTCAAATTCAGAGCAGAATCATCTCTTATCCAGAATGCCTGATTCAATTGTCTTTCTATAATCTTTTTGGCTGTTTGGACAGTTTAATTCTAGGAGTGATGGCTTATGATAGGTTTGTAGCTATTTTCACCCCCTGCACTATCAGGTCATTATGAACCCCTGCCTGTGTATTCTGTTTGCTCTGCTGTCTCTTTTGATTAGCCTTTTTGACTTCCTGCTCCACTGGTTAATGATGTCTCAACTTACCTTTTGCTCTCGTGTAGAAATTCCTACCTTTTTCTGTGCCCCTCCTCAACTCCTAAAGCTTGCCTGTGATGATATGTTCACAAATAACATGTTAATGTATTTTTTGGCTGCCATCTTGGGAAGCATTCCAATATCATGTCTTCTTTACTCTTATACACGAATTGTTTCCTCAATTTTGAGAGTCTCATCATCAGGTGGAAAGTCCAAAGCTTTTTCCACTTGTGGATCTCATCTCTCCGTTGTTTGTTTATTTTATGGAACAGGGCTTGGTGTCTACCTCAGTTCTGCCGTGTCACGTTCTCCCAGGAAAGATGCCTTGGCCTCAGTGGGGTGCACAGTGGTTACACCGATGCTGAACCCCTTCATTTATAGTCTGAGGAACAGAGATATCAAGAGGTCCTTGCAGAAGTTCCTCAGAACAGTATAATCACAATACTTTGGTCTAATTTCCCTAGTCTAAAGATTAGAAATGATTGCAAAGTAAACATCTCTAATTGGCAAACATGGCTCTTCTTTTACATATTTTTGTAGCTCCCAGCAATCATATATTTTATTTATCCTGTTTAAAACAGCTAACCTGGGAAGCACTTAAATGGGATTAAGAAAGTATTTTGGAATCCTATACAAGTCAAAATCATTGCACAATTAACCTCTATTATATCTATGAATCGTCTCAGTTTTCTGAAATGCTGTCTAATTTATTATGCCTTTAATTATTAAGTTAAATTGCTTACCAATTTCTGTGTAAATAAACTTTGAACCTCATAGAGGGCTTTAATCTTGAGGTCAAAGAGAATACCTTTGTTCTAAATGAGATCTTAAGCAAGTTAAGAGCTGGAACTTAATGTATTTTTCACTATAATCAAAATCTAAAGCAGCAGTGATATAACTAAATCCACATTACTTTGAGTTGAACAAAGTATTTGATTTCTTATTAAATACAAATTATTGAGAGGTCTAATAGACTCATAATACTAGAAACTGAAGGAATCCTTTTACCCTAAAGGAGCTGAATTCTGCCCATAGTCATCTGAGAATATATTCTTCCAGTTAATATTTGATGTACTTCAGATCTGTATTTTATATGTAGACATCTCTGAGACACTGTGAAATCAGAAGGGAATAAGTGAACTATCATGTAACTAACATATAATAAATAGATGTCTCATATATAAATTTATGTCACCAAAATAAAATAGTAGGGCCTCATAGTCATTTGGAATAGTCAAAGTCATGTATTTCCAATGCACAAAAATTTATACTTTAAACCAGGACTATACATGAAAAACATAAAGTTATCATTAGAAATATGTCAACTGAGAAAATAGAAATTCTAACAGATTTTTTCTATAAAAGACAAAATTCTAACAATTATGTTCTTTCTTCAATGAAATTGCAAATATGAAATTCACACCTTATTCTTATTAAATATGTCTTCAAACTTTTTGATCAGAACATGAAAGTGAAAAATGATGAGTATCAGTCTCTTCTTGAGAAGATGAAAGATCTAAACATTCCCCTCATTAGGTATATTCTCTTTTCTCCTTTTTACTTTTACATTAAGTAAACAAGTCCTCAGAGATGATTAGCATGGGCCTATTTGGCTCATTATGTGCCACATACATTAATCTCTCAAACTCATGCAATTCTAAGAAAGCAGTCTGTGTTTTCTAGCCTTTTAGCTTTTAGTCTGTTAATTGAAACATGTGTGTCTCCTCTTCCCAGAGATGTCATCAACCCCAGTGGGTCCATACCTGAGCCTGTTTTCCAATTCTTTGTTCAAAACCTCAAATTTCATTCACACCAAGAAAACCCTGGGATAAGCTATATGCTTTTATCAGTCCTGCCACCAGCAGAGCCAATAAAAGGCCCAGTGAATGCCATGTGTTATGGGAGACATTAATACAAGAAAGATTGAAGAAAATTGTTTCCTCATCATCACAACAAGGAGAGTCAGGATACCCACATTGGAAGGTGCTAAAATGCATGATTGAGCAAAGATTCCTTAAAAGTTGTCTGGTGTTCATCCCATTGGATTCCTTAGGACTCATATTTAAAATTCTCTTTTCCTCCTACACTGGTTCTAACTTCTTTATACCTCTTCCCCACAAAATCTGGAATAAATAACTCCAGTAGTTCCCTAAGTGTAACAAATGATCATGAATGTGATGATGAAGAATATGAAGCTGATGTAAGTTAACATACTTTTATAAACCTTTGCCTGGGGTGTACAAGTGTCATGCACTAAGCTAAATATTTTCTGTTGTTTATTATAGTGCATCTCATTGCCACTCCACAAAGAGATAAACTAGAATTACCATCTTGTTAGAGTTGAGGATAGGAGAACCATTTTGTGGAATTTGTTTTTGCTAGGTTTTGAGGTCAGAAGGAGGTAAGTGTAGTTTTGAAGTCTCACAAATTTGATTCACTAGTCACCAAGATAGTTTTCTCACCTGTCAATCCAACCTGTATTCTCTCTTCTTTCCATACAGGCTAATGCAGGCTCACTGTGCCCTTTGGAAGGCTCCTGATAAACCCATCATTGAGCCATAATTGACATATGTTGCGCAAGCTTTAAGAGGGAAGGTTGAGATCAAGGTTTGGGTTATAGACAATGTCCGCCCATGAAAATTTGGGACACACCTCTGTTGGTCTTGATCCTGGATTTTATTTCAACTGTTCATTCACAATTCCAACATTGTAATTTATTCTCTATCTTTAGGGATGAAAAAGAGAGGGGGTATAATTTTTGGTATTTCATTAGTTTACATTACCACATTAGTTTTAGGAGAATTGAGTCACAACTCAGTCAATATGTATATCACACCACACCTACCAGCAGAGTCCTAGTTCCCATCATCACTACTATTTCTATTCTTTCAACTCCAGGTTCCCTCCCTTCTCCTGTATTCCCCAGTTTGTAAGTGTAAGCTTGAATTCTGTGATCTAAGAACCTGATAATTGTTTTGTGTTTTTGACTTAGTTCATTTCATTTCTGTATACTCCACATGTGGGTGAATATTATTGGCATTTTCCTTTTAGTCTGACTTATTTCACTTAGTATAATCACCTTAAGTTCTAACCAGATTGTGATAATAGATAAAATTTAGTTTGTGTCAACAGCTAAGAAGATTCCATAGAGTATAATTACCACAGCTTCCTTATCAGGCCATTCATTGATGGACATGTAGGTTGACTCTTGATTATTATGAATACAAGTGAAAATTTCTTTTCTGATTGATAGTTTTTTAATTCTTCACATAGTTATCTATAGGTGGAACTGGTAAATCAAGTGGTATTTTCACTTTTATTATTTTGAGAAATTTTCATATGGTTTTCCATAGGGGTTGTATAATTACACTCTCATTAACAGTTTGAAAATGTCCCTTTTCTCCACATGCTTGTCAATGCATGTTTCTAGTCTTTATATATATATATATATATATATATATATATATATATATCACTTTCACAGGTCTGAGGTGATTACTCAGGCTATATTAACAAATTCAAATGTGTATAATAGAATTTTGGATGAATCTTTTAGAATTCTACTTGAACTCCATGAAATGTGGAGTAAGAGAATATCAAGTTCAGTGCATGAACCTCATAGATTTATCATTTAAATTTGAATCTTATTTGATCGTCATATACTGTATGGAATTTTGAAAATTATTTTCAGACTGCTATATATATTAGAATATTGAAATTGCACCTCAGTCTGTGTGCCTTTAACACCAAACCCACCACTCTTTTATCTTCAGTGTGTTAAGTGATTGGGAAAATGCTGACTATATCTAAGTCTCAATATTGGCAGTAAATTCGTCTCCACATGATGCAAATTTGTAGAGTAAGAATTAAGCATATTGAGTATATGAATAAATATGTGGTGGATGTGTATACTAAAGACAAATTAAATTTTAGGCATTATTATTATCATTCAAGTATCATATACTTATATAACCTATCTGCTTATGATTTTGATTAACTAATAAACTTAGAAAATCTTTTATTTTTATCCTAAGAAAACATTTTCTTAATGCCTGGAGGGAAAATTGAATTTCATTTATTTGTGATTATCCCAAGCTGTACTTGGCTTGGTACAGACAAGGTTAAAATAACAATAATGTCTGTTTAGTCATTGAATCCTCCTAAGTTCTCAGAAACAGTGCCAGGTATGTGGTTTTCACACACCAATGTTTATCTACCTGGGATTTTATTCTTTCCAACAATGCCATGTAAGAGATATTAAATGAGCACTACTTTTATGTATTTATATATAAATTTCCGAACATTTGTCATTTTACATATATTATCTATAATATCTAATTGCTAAAATTATGGTGATGTTCATAAAAATCAAAAAAGAGAAAGTAAAATTAAATATTATTGTATGAATTACGATATGTTACAATCTCCGTTCATTCTCTGAATTAGTTTCTGGGGTTATTGGAGGCTTCTGTCTCTCTGTCATATACTAAAAATGTCATTAAACTTTCTTAGAGTAGTATTTTATCAACAAATCTACTATTCCAATATTGGTTCAAATTCTAGTGTAAATATCAACAACATTTTTATTTAGTGTGAACGTTGATGATGTGGTCTGAATATCTTAAAATTAATGCCATTCTTCATATTTCTAGGTAAGGGTTGCTTATCTCGGTTGAGATTGGAATATTTTTACACATTCTATATATTGTGGATGAAAGATGTGTAACTGAGACAAAGATCTTGTGTCATGCAAGACCTAGAGCTGATCACTGAAACATGATTGTTTTCTTTTAAATTTACTTTAGTCCTATGTGAACAAACAGAAACAAAACCACATATTAATTCTCTTGGGAATTGACATGTTATCTCTAAATTAAGGGAGAAGACTAACTGGTTTGCAAGCGAATTTCTTTCCCAAATGCTCTAGATTAGAGGATTCTCTATGAATACTAAGACCTCTCGTAGCCTGTTTTGGATATCTGAGCTATATGTGGAAAAAGTACAGATCTGAAGTTTCATTTATATCTATCATGGAACAAACACTGAAATATGATTTGAGAAACCATTTTTATTCTGTCCCCTGAGTATAAAGCATGCTGCTCATTTTAGCATCTTTTAATATTGGAAAAATAGATATGATAATTAAAACTAAAATTGAACATATTTTTTTTCAAATTTAAATGGCTGTCCTCCGTGCACACTTATTTTCGAAATGCTCAAAATAAGAAAAAACTGTGGCATAAGAATTTTCTAGGGAAAGCTGTATTAAGAAAAGAGAAAATAATATACAATTCATCTCTCAGGTAATACTACACATAACTTAAAGTTTGTATTTTTATTTTTTAAGGAAAGACACAGGCAGGAACAAAGGTGAACAGATAAGTAGGCAGGCATAAAGAGAACAGAGAAGTAATCATTAATTTTATTTAGTTTTCATCTTGATTATTTCCCTCAGTCCTGGATCTTGAAACTGTTTCCTTGGACTGTGTCCAGAGGCCTTATTTGCTAGACCACCAGAGTGTTCCTAAACTTTTAAAGGAAAGTTATGGAAAGGTAAAAGCTGGAGTGAAGGAAATCAGGAGTAGGAAGGCAGAAGAGAGAGGGGAGGAAGCACTTTATTTCATTTATTTGTGCATCCTGGTGGTGTCTCAGACCTGGGGCCTTGGAATGTATGTGGACTGTGCTCAACCAGTAACCAACCAGGGTGTGTCATTTAAAGTTTTTAAACAGATGTGTGTAGTGCATCGAGCCTTAAAAAATAAATGATTTGGTTAATAAAAATTCTCAGTATACTATGTATGCATTATTATGGTACTTAAGTAAGTTGCCAAAATATTGTTTATGAGCGTATAATCAGACCTCATAACTATTATCATGAAAACTTTGGCAAGAAAATGCACCCACCTAATTCATGATGCTATTTGTCTTTGAGCAACTGAGATACATTTGAATAAGGTATAAACAAGTACACAAAGGAACTCTCAATTTTTATTGGTATTAAATATGATCTCTTAAGCATATGTAATTAAATATTTATATGTTTAATATGAATGTTAGGTAATGATAATAATGACAATAGCTAAGAAAGCATTAATGGGATATTCATTAACTTCCTAACAATGGTTTTCTACTTTAGCTTTATACCTGTTTATCAAATAATTTATATGTAGAAATTACAATTTATTTCTAGGTTGCTACAGTAATTCAGGAAATTATTAAACATCATTAGGTAATTATTTTGGCTAACTGAATACTAAAATTTATGCATTTTATATTTATTATTAAATTTAATTTCTTATAGCAGCCTACTGATATAACTTCAGTTAATATACCTATTTTGTAGATGATCCAGCTGCACAGGTTTTGGTAATACTATAAAAGCAATTTTATATTTGTTTTCCTTCAATGAAGTAAAGACTTCTGAAAAAATAGCAGATAGAAGAAACTATAACTATTAAGCGACTTGACATTGGCTGTAGAGATGCTTGTGGATTCCACTCCAATGGCAAGTGGGGAGGGAAGTGAAATAAACAAATGAGTTTACATTGAAAGGAAAGCTTTTGCACAGTGAAAGAAGGATCATAAAAATTAAAAACAAATACTGCAAAAAAAGATTTTTGAGGGGTTGATACTTGAAATGTATGAGGAACTCACACAAGTAAATAGAATAAAAATACACAACCCAATTCAAAATAGGCAGAGGATCTGAGTAGAGATTTTCTCTAAAGAAGACAAAGAAAATGTCAACAGGTAGATGAAAATGCCTGAGTGTCATGGGGTGGCATTTGGGGCGACTTGGTCAATATAAATTGATCCCTCACAAGTTTGGTGACACGGGATTGAATGTCCTTTGAACGTTCTTAGAGAAATCGATCCATGAATCTTCCATTCCCTCATTAGTTTGACTCCACAAACAAAGGGAACTCACTCAAAGGGGCCTCTTATTTGCCAATTCATTCTCCCACAATGAGGTCTCCTATAGTTCCTCTACTGAGATCATTTCCTCTGGGAAGAATTTCTCTAGTCTTGTGGATTTACTCTTGAAGACAAGTACCAGCACTTTATGATTTATTCATCCTCAAGAAGATGGTAGAGAACTGAAGTGTTTTAAGATTCACTAGGGATATTTTCTTAAAGCTTTATGCCAAGACTTGGGGATTTGCTAAACACAAATTTCTGAGTCCCATCTCCAAGTTTCTGCCTCAGTTGGTCCAGGTTTGGATTTTTCACAAGTTCTAAATTATTTTTTCTCTACGATAATAATTTTAGAACCCTAAGGCAAAATTTTGAATGTTTTAATGAAAAGTATAAAATGGGGTTCATGTTACTGTGTAGTTTGACCTTATGCCAGATTTACTAGCCCACAACTCCATGTGAAGACATTGAAAATTTACTTTTAAAGCAAAATAACTGTGTATACATACACACACAATGGAGTGTTATATGGTTCTAAAATGAAGGACATTCTGCAATTTGAAATAATATGGATGGTTGAGACCATTATGCTACATGAAACAAGTCAAAGAAAGACAAATATTGTATAATCTTGTCTGATGTGGGGCAAATTAAAAGAACAAAATAACTAGCTCTAGATACATAGAGCAATTTCAATACGGGTTATGGAAGTAATGAAATAGGTGAAAGAAGTAAAAGGCACAAATTTTCACTTATAAAATAAATAAGACATGGGATACAATATACACCATGGTGAATGTAGTTAATAAAATTGTCTTACATCACTGAAAGTTGCTAAGAAAATAGATCTTAAAAGTCCTTATCACAAGAAATAATATGTAAATTGGTATGGTGATGGATGTTTACATGAATACTAGTGATAATTTTCCTATATGTTTGTGCTTGTCAAATCACTATGTTGTACACAGGAAACTGATGATGGTACATGTCAAAATTGTTTTACTTTATTATATTTTTATTTTGTGGAAATATACATGTATACACATATTTCTATAAATATTACTTGCATTTTTGGCTATACATGCTCACTATATACAGATATATTTTTATATATACACACATAAAATGCTATCATGTTGACAATTAAGTAACATTTCTGCAATATTAAGTCTATTCACAATGTGCAATTTCTACCGCAATTCATTTTCAACTTTTTCATTATCCAATTCCCCCATCTCCTCAACTACTAGAAAACTCTCTTTGGGTTTCTGCATCTATGAACTATCCTCTTCTAGGTATCTCATATGAGGGGGTTCAAATGATGCTTACTCATTTCTGTCTGGTTAATTTTACCTACCACAATGTTTTCAAGAATTAACCACATTGCAACATGTATCAGAATCTTTCTTATTAATGCCGAAGAGTAGCTGACTGTCTATATATTCCATTTTGCTCATATAGTTTTGTGTTTATATACAAGGGTTGTTTCCACTTTTTGGTCACCGTTATTCATGCTGCTATGTACAGTGTTGTCAAATAATCTACCTGAGTTCCTTCTTTAAATGTTTTGGAGCATATACCTAGACATGGAATGTTGTGTCCATAGAATCTACAGGCAAAACTGCTAATTTACCAGACATTTGAAGAAAACACTGTCCTAGGACATTTATCAGAAATTTATCTAAATTGTAAGCGATCCATATGCTGCACTTTGGCACTCTTCAAGGGAATTCTACAGAAACAAAGAGTCAGGGTGTCAGATAGTGGATCTGAAGATTGATAGGATCTTTCAACTCACATGTGTTGTTAATTAGTTCATTTTTTTGCTGAGTGACTTAGACCAAGAGCTATGTAAGTTCCCAGAATTAAATTGTAAACCATACAGTAGATGGAATTTTTCCATGATGAAAAAGGTGTCACTGTATAATGACTCAAGACGAAGCTGATGTATTTCCCCAAGAACAACCTGGAAAAGAATAAGTATGATATTTAAAGTATGAAGTAGATTTGGCATGTCACTGCTTGAAGAAGGAAAGAATAATGTGATAAGAAAATCAGGAGGCTCTAGGAGTTGGAGTGTTCTTGACTGGCAACTCTTAAGCAGCAGGTTTCATGCTGAAGGAATAATAGATCCCAAATATTCCTTCTTTAATCACTGGAATCTGTGAATACATTACTATACATGGTTAAAGGAGCACTACAGATGTGACTAAATGAAATCGCTTAAATTTGGGATATTATCCTGGATTACACATGTGGATTGAATTGAATTACAAGGATTTCTGTGAGATGGCAACAGGAGAATTAGTGAGAAAGGGAGATTTAAAAACAGGAGTGAGAGAAGAAAAGAGGAAGAGTGAGAGAGGGAGGTACGTAGGTAGGGCGGGAGAGAAGGAACTACCCTACAACCTTTGAAAATGTTAGATGTCTCAATAAGGGGCCACAAGCAAAGGAATACCAGTAACAAGTGACCTCTGGAAGGTGGGAAAAAAACAGGAGAATGAGTTGTCTCCTTGAATCTTCAGAAGAAATGTAGTATTGTAACCTATTTTTAATGTCTTACACATAGAACTTGAGCATGACAAATATGTGTCGTCTTACTCAACTTGGTTTGTGGTTATTTTCACAGTGGCTTAAAATATAATTACAGGGACTGCAATCTTACAACTGCAAGTGGTTAAATTCTGCCAACAGCTTAAGTAAGTTTGGAAGCCATTCTTCATGAGTGCCCTCAGGTGACAATTTAATCTAGCACTCGTATTATGGTATACTTATCTGTGAAAGATGTCATGGTGTGGCATACTTGCATGGAATGGAAATATGAGGTTAAAATATGCTGTTTTGAGTCACTAGGTATGTGGTAACTTTTTTTACATTTTATTTAGTTTTTTACACTGATTATTTCTTCCTGGACCCAGTTACGTAGACCGCACTTTTTTAGAGATGATTGAACTAATTGGTACTCCACTAGGGCATACCCAAAACATAAAATTTTAATGAAAGGAAACAGTTTAAAAGTATGGGGAACAAGAATGAAATGAAACCAGTTTAGGGAGAAAAAGAGAGTATTTTTTTCTTTTAATCAATATATATTAGACGACAAAGCAAAACGCTAACTGTTGAGAATTTTGTGCTCATTTCACAGCTGTGTGTTGCATTACCTTGTATAATTTCCTATATTTAAAAATATTTCTACTTCAAAATTCATTTGCAAAAATTTTTAAATTAATTTAAAAAATATGCAGTTTGTAACTATAATTTGTTGTAATACTTTATACATCAGTGGAAAATTAAAAGTGATATATCTAATTGTAGGTGAAGAGGCTCTGTATGAGAATGACTATTATGCAAGTCATCAAACATGTGAAGATATTTTGTGAGTAAACGGCCACAGAACTGAAGTAGAATTTCAGTCCTAATCCACAGAACAAATAGACCATAGAAAAGTAGAGACACACTGGTGAAAATGTTGTATACTTCCCCCAAGAAGAGGGCATCCTCACTGATGAGGAAACAATTTGAGGTTAAGGAAAGAATATGTGTATCAGAGGAAGCAAACGCATCAGGCCAGTGGGCAAAAACAAAAAGATGTCATTGACACATGAATCAGAGATCTCCTTGACAACCTGAATTAGTTCACAGAAGAATTGTGAAACATCAATGACTATAGAGAAGAGCATTGACTTAATGAGTAGAATATAAAGGGAGACTTCAAAAATGATGAACCTATATCAGAACTGGGACTGCACAGAGGCATGGATTAATGATTACTATGCTGTCAGAGAGTGGCAGATGGTCACCTTTAAACCATCACATTAAAGAGGAACTTATCTACATCAACCAAAATCATAAAAATACCACTGAGTAAGCATCTTGTATGACAGACACTTTTGTTGTCTCCATAGATGATCAAATAATTTTCAGGATGATGGTGGAGATAAAGTAGCTCTATAAAAGAACATAAAAGAATGAGGAGAAGGAAATTGAATGTGAGAGGAAGATGTGGATGTGTGGATGTGGGAGACAGGTATAACTACTGAAATGCTGAATAGTTTCTTTGGCATTGTGACTAGTTATCCATACAGAAACATCCAAAAGAGGAGAGGCATATGTTCAAGCATCATTGAAGTCTGAGGAGTTGGATTTCTGAAATACCCGCTTTTTTCTTACATACAACTACTGTAACTTCTGAAACAATTTTCCATTAATGGCTAGTTGCCATTATTCTTTGTAGAACTATTTTACTGTAGATTTCTACTCAAGCAGTTTATGCAATCCTGTGTTCTTATTATGATCAGAGTCATTTTCTGATCAAAATAGGAGTGTATTTTTAATTTTTTAGATTTTTATTTATATTTTTAAATATTTTATTCAAAATGCTGCGTTCACTTTTGAATATCAACATTATATCTCAATCTGTACTTCTTACCACACTCTCCACCAGAGTTCCAGTGTCCTTGGTCACCACCTGTACCCCTATTTATCTGTGGTAGTCACATTCCAGAAAATAAAATTCTTAACATTATATCTTGCCTAAGGTAGTCACCCTTCTATGATGTAATCGCCACATAATTACAGGGGGTCCTTTCAAATTTATACTCATATTTTTCTCTAGCATTCTTTTGTAAAACTTAAGCTCATGTTTTTTTCTGCAATTCAAAGCTAATTAAATATCAATCTTGCTTTTTCAGCAGAACAATTTTAATTAAGTAATATACACATAACTTAAAATTATCATTTAATTGTACAATTCAGTGGTGTTAAGTACATAATTCTTATCCCAGAAATCTAAATATGCCTTAACTTTAGGATATTTATATGTTAATTTTTCACACATATAACCAAATAAAAGATTTATGTTCAATAGGAAAAAAGATATATTTGATAATTTTTAATACCTGTTGTAACAATGTTAATACATCCATGCTTGGGGGGATGCAGACTCTCAAATTAGAAAAATAAGAATATACCTTTAAAAGATGAATAATGATGATGATTAAATGTTGGATAATGAACAATGCATCTTGAAATAATTAACATGCTGAAATTAATGAATCTGTGTATGTATTTAATATCATGCTGATTACTCAAACAAATACATAAGGTGAAATAAGAAAGGGGACATTGTATTGTAAAGTAAAAAACTAATTTATTATTATTGGTAAGTAAAGTGTTAAATGTGGGAACCATCAAATATGTGATAAAGCAGCCCTATCTAAGTCCTTCATTATTCATGTCAATGAGCCTCCTAGGGCAAGTGTTTTAAAGTTTTAGCAGTAAGTTTCACCTAGGTCACTTTGTAAAAATAAATATATAGAAACTGTGGTTAGGATGCTAGAAAATGGAGCATACGTATGTACATCAGCCAACTACAACATCCATCATGCCTTGTGTCTTCCAGAGGAAGAGCTTCTTTTCTCTTTCCATCAGAACTGGGAGCCAAGTCTCCCAGAAGTTATAGAAAAATTGCGCATGCATTGTTCACCTTGGATTCAGGGAGTGCATGTGTATCTTGTATTGAAAATCACTTTCGAAACTGCCTTCTTTTCTGATGTTTCTTCCCAAATAAATCCATGTTATTGTTGGAATAAGTCAGTGCTTTTGTTGGTGGCCAACAGCTTATTAAACACAAATGACTAGACCCGATGTTTGAGTTTCTGATTTAGTAGACCTGGACTGAATGCCAAGAATTTCATGCTTAACAAACTCCCAGGAGGTGCAGATGCTGCTGGTCTGGAGACAACAATTTGATACATATGGTTCATGTGGTGTTCCTGGTGTCCTGGTCTAATAAAAATTTCCCTTCACTGTTTATAACTCTTCTCCCTGACTTCCACTCATTACTAAGATGTACTGATCCTTTCAGATTCCTTCACTGAAATTCTTGAAAACACTCATTCATTCTCTTAAGGTGACTTTTCCACAGAAAGTACAAAGGAGATATCCCAGGTAGGGAATTCAAAACTTACTATCTCTGAGAGTCCCAACTTATTTTGTCTGGGGACTCTGGGACTGAAGTGGTTTAAAGTTTCCAGGATCTTGAAGAAAAAATTCACAGAGTGCCTCATTACATAAATTGTTTTATTGTCATTCTATTCTTAGAATAATTAAGTCCCTTTAGGGTAGGAGGATAATAGAGACAAAACTTTAGCCATTTGTTTCCTTGATGATAGGTGTGGAGAGACCCAGTCTTCCAAATATTCCTTCTTAATATAGCAAAGTTAATATATGTAGTCACTCAGATGGTTTTCCTGGAGGTCAACAAAAGCTTCTATATCTTCCTTCAAAGAAGTCTCACAGATTTTCTTAAGAACTGCCTGAATTCTTGTTCACTTTCACCAGGGATTAATTTCAAAGTTTCTTCCTGAGGGATTTGTTCCTGTTACAAAGAGCTCAATAGGATCAACCCTCAGATTTCCATATCAAGAATAAGCAAAATGTATGAGGAAGTTCACTATTTCAAGAAACAATAAAACTATTACCAGCAGTAATACTGAAAACTCAAGAGTTTTGAAGAATGTACATATACCTTAGAATATTTTATAGATATGAGGACACTGCAGACCTCAGGAAGATCAATGGAGATGAAAGTAGAGATATCCCAGTGGAGGTGTTTGAAAATGTGCATCCAGTATGCAAAGGGGCAAGTATAAATTAAATCTCTAAAAGTTTAGAGTAATTCCCACAGGGGATATGAGTCAATGAGTAAGATTTTTCTTAACTGAAAAAGATGGAATGTGAAACATTCCCATGACATTGGAAATTACAAGTTTGCCTGTAGACATTGCCATATACTAGGCAAAGAAAGGATATCTGATATGTATGTTCCCTCCAAAATTAGGAAGAAATGGAATTAAAGGTTTATATGAATACACACACATACACACATATAATGAAAAATCCAACTTGGAAGAATTAATGTGCAACAGTTAATGAACTTTCATAAGTATTTAATATTATTATGATTACTCAAACAAATACATAAGATGAAAAAAGAAAGGGGACATAACGTGGTAATATATATAATTTTCATTGTTGGCTAAAATGGTGATAGAATGACATCCAATGAGCACATACACAGATGGGAACCCTATAACTCAAAACTGAAAGATTGTGGGTAGGTTTAGCCAAGCAGAAATTTGTGATTCCAACTCTTTAGTCTCTCAACAGGGAATTCTTTCAGTACAATTAGTTGATCTACAATGCCACCAGGTGTAGACTGATTAATATAACATCAATATATTTAACTTCGATAATATCACTGACTGGGTACTCTGTAAGTGCCTTAAATCATGTTTTCAAGATTTTACTGTATTCTACCCAACCTAAAATGTTTTTCCTATGATTCCAACTCTGAAAGCGAAACAACACCAACTCTAGCACCTATGGAATGGTTTTACTGCAGTGGTTTCCAACCCAACTGACTTAGGGCCCCCCGGGACAATAGACAACATCTGGATATATTTCTGGTTATAAATGAGTACTGTGGGGAAAAATTAAGGTACTGTTTTTATTTTCTCTTTGGTTTAATTTCATGTTTTTTCTAGAGTAGTATTAAAGCTCACAATCTTTCCCTGAACCCCCTAGAATTTGTTGTGGTCATTACTCTTTGAGTTATGTCTTTATGTTATCACATTATACACTTTTACATTTTTCATTTTACCATTCATCAAATTTTAATAAATTAAACTTATTAAGTGATTTAACTAAAGCAACTAATATTTTTTATCTTTTTAATTTAATTCTAGATATTAGATTACAGCAACCAATAAATATACATTGTATTGTTCTGGAATTATAAAATTGTACAAAAACATAGGGAAAAGTGTTTTAATGGTATGACTTGATTCAGTGTATATAATTGAGTTTAACATGGTGACTCATTTCCCAACACTGTGAGGCTTTAATTATACTTCCATTAAGTCATTATACATAACTTTATCTTTACTTTTCATTACTCAAAGTTAGCAAAGGGTAAATGCAGCAAATGCATTCCCTTTTTTCCTTTTTGCCCTCCACTAGTAATAACAAATCTCAGATACTGGTAAAATAAGACCTGATTTCACTATGAACTCTGAACATTAAGCCCTCAAGTCATATTATTATAAATAATTAACCTATGTCTCCAAACCTTCAGATCCCTGGTCCCCAATCAACAAACTTCACAGCTGTGTCTTCTGTTCCCCAAATCACTGTCTGCACCAGAGCCCCCACCACAAACTCTATAGTCCTTCCAGTCCTGAGGACATATGCTGGACTCTCATTGTTTTCCTGAGAAGATAGGTTCGGTGTAATCTCACTCACTGGATATACTCCAACAGACACAGAACATCCTTGTTGTTATGGCAAAACTTACAGACCGCGAGAAGACCGATGATGGGACACTTGAAAGGTAGAGATTAAAATGCTTTATTGTAAGCACTGGTTGCTGGCTCAGGGGTATTGTTACCCAAAACTGAGCAACTTGGTGTCTAGGGAACCTTCTTTTATACTCTGAGGTAATGAATCATCTCCTTGACTCCTTGTGGTTTCTACTGGCAACAATTATCAGTTATATACAGCTGCAGAGTAAGGAGGTTATGCTCATTTTTCCTTAGTCACAATATAGGACACAGCTACAGGCTCTGTAGTACTGTGGAAAATTCCTGGCAGACTAACTTTTGCAATGGGGTCAGGGAAAAGATCTTCTACCACACTGTAAGTACTGTGGGTATGGTAGTTGGTGAAGAGCCTGTCAGAAACAAGGTTTTCTCATCATCAGGTCAAACAGGAGGATTGTATAAAAAGATGGGAGAGTGTCAGTAAGTGAACTTTACACCCAGAGCAACTAGAGAGCTTAATGATTGGTTCTGGTCTAGGAGGTCTTCAAAGTTTTGCTTTTCTCTTACATTAGTTCAACCAACCTAAGTATTGCTCCATGACAGTAGAATGAGTCTCTCTAAGCTGTTTCCTTTCAAAAAATTGGCATACCCTGGTAGAGAAGCCATTAATTTCATCACTTTCAATGATGCAGGATGTATACCTCTGGGTTCAAGTCATTGGTCTTTGGGCAAACAACCAGTGTAAACAATAAAATAAAGTATTTCTCACTCCTCTCTCTTCCTGCCTGCTTGCCTACTTTGTCTTCATTACTACCTGTACCTTTCCTTTATTTTAAAAAAAGCATATCAATGGGTGCAGGAAGAGATGCAACAAGTGAGGGGTGGGGTTGGGGCTAACGAGGTAGAGGAGATTACTTGTACATCAAGAGGAAGGGAAATAGTGCAACTTACTTTATTATATGCAGATGTAACTATACAATCAAGTATACCGTAAGTCTTGTTAATGTTAAAATGCAGCAGTCATTCAATAAAGTGACAAATAAATAAACTGTGACCCTGAGCACTGAAAAAGATCAGGAAGGTGATGATGATTATTGTGATGATAGTACCACAATATTATAAAATTTTACTTCTGCATCCAAAGTAGCAGATTTTTTAATATACTTAGTTCATTAATAGCAGAGTTATCACTCCCAACACAAATACACATGCATTGTCTTTATTTTACAGATGAAGATAGGTAGTCAGAATTTTCATGTAATTTTCCCAGGTTCTGGGTAAAAAGTAGATGAATATAGATATTGATTAATGTCATGTTGAGAATTTAGATATTGTAGTTTTCAATGTAAATATTGAGCTGGGAGTCTTAATTCTCTAAGAACCAGTGCTAATAACTGCCAAGCACAGAGCAGGAGGAGGAATGGATGAGAGTGGGAGGTAGGAAAATGTTGGGCTGGGAAGCAGAAGTGTATGTGAGCAGTGGTTTGAGGCCCAGATGAAGGATCTGAGTCAACATATTCTATATTCTACCCCACATTCAGCAAGCCCATGCTACCTTCATGTGAACATGAGGAAGCTGAAGTGCATGGGACTATGGTTCTTTATTCTCTGTGACCCCCTGAAGCAGACCCTAAAAGTTTTGGATATTGAAGAATAGCTTCTTAAACAACCAGCCAATATTTACTGTGATATTACTGATTTTATTCCAGGACTGGGGATATGGGTGTGAGCAACACATTAATAACTGCACTGAAGTTTTTTTTGGAAATTTGTTGCCACAGTAGACTCGTACACAGGGGAAAGTCCCATTGAGGATTTTGCTCATGATTTGCTCTCCTGTTAGTAAGTACTCTGCATGGACTCCTGTAAAAGTCTGATTGACTGCGCTAGACAACTGTATCTAGCAAGTCAATGATTGCTAGCCTGTGCACAGGATTTTTATACAGGACCAGATTCGGGGAACTCAGAGACCAGCCAAGTGAAGGGTATATATCTTACTTTTATTGAGGGAGAGGGGAAAGAGGGAGATTATAGGGGAAAATTAGGGGAGTTTCGATGAAAGCAAAAGATAAAAGCAGGCAATCAGCTTATGGATCGAAGTATGATCAGCATCATGGGTCCTCGGGATCTGGACAGGAGCGACATGCGAGGAGGAGATTGTTTCAATTCTCTCTCTTTGTCTGCTGCAATTGGAATTTTTAAAGGTCCCTTCCAGATTGACTGTGGCCATCAGTCAAGCCAGAGGGATATTTGCCAGGTCCTTTTCATGAGATATCTCTCTGTCTCCGGAATTTTGGCACATCTTCAAGGATATGTTATTCTCCGGGTTTATCGAGAACACCTGGTGCTCAGGGTCATGACGCAGCTGTGTTTGGCCTGAACTCGGGGAGCTGGCCAAGCTCCCAGAATTCGGGTCAATTAGTGGCTAAATGTCCTCGCATGCCCTCGGTAAAACAGTTAAAGTTATTTTCCATACAACAACTCTCTAAGACTTTGCTCTTATGTAAGGATTTTTTTGGAGAAAGAAATAGGCTTGACCCCTGTGACTACTCTGCATATAAAAACCCATGGGCACTTTCCTGTCTTATGTTTCTATTTAAACAGACAAATCAAAGTTGGAAAGATTTGCAGTAGCTCAGCAGATGTGCATTTACCTTTATTTATTCCTTCTTTGCTCAAACATTCATTTGGTGTCTACATGCACTGTGCTGAGAACTTGGAGGAGTTAAAGATGTGAAAAACATGGTCTCCTTCTGTACAGAAGGAGTCTTCAGTCTGTTTGGGTAGACCATGAGTGAATGAAACACTCATATATGACTGCTAAGTGCTGTGTTGGGAAGACTAGGTGCTGTGGGAGGGAGAACTTGGTCCATCCTTAGAGATGAGGCAGTGAGTGAAGCCTGCATTGACAGGCAGAAACTGAAGTGAATTTGGAAGGGAGATGAGGAGCCACTCAGTTGGAAAGGAAGGAGGCATGTAAAGGGAACAATGGCATCTAAGAGCAATGGCTCTCAGAATGGACCAGGAGTAGCAACATCACTTGCTAATTTTATAGAAAATATAAATCTTCAGCCTCCACTAACTTTATATACTGAATCAGAAACTTGGGAGGAACTCAGTCATCTGGGTTCTAACCAACTAAATGATTCTGATACACACCCAAGATTGAGAAGCATAGCTTAAAGGGACTAAGAGTAGCTCATCGAGATTGGAGCTTAGATGGCATATGGGGAAAGCGTAGGACATTCTGGAAATGTTTGCAGGGGCCAAGTTAAGGAAGGCTCCTGTGTCAAGAATTCTAACTTCACAACAAATGTTCAACAAAACATGTGCTGATTGCTGTCTTTATGACAGACTCTATATGGAGATCTAGGGATGCAAGGAATATGTACTATATGGTTTCTGGCTGTAGAAAAGAGATATTATAAGGAAAAGAAAAGACATGATGATAATGATGTAGATTATGATTTATAGTGTTGGTGTTGGTAATGATGGTAGTAATGGTGGTGGTGATGGTGAACATGATGAATGATGAATATGATGATGGCGATGATGATAAAGTGATGGTGATGGTGATACTGGTGACAATAGTGATGGTGGTGATAATAGTGGTGATGACGATGACAATGGTGATGATATGTTGACATAGATGAGGGTTATGTTGATGCTGGGGCTGATGGTGATGATGATGACCAACATTTTTAAAGCACTTGTTATACAACATTACATATTTACAAGTATAAGGTCTTTGAACATCATCCTATAGTGTCTTGTGCATAAAATATGTAACTAATCCTGCCAAATTAAAAAAATAGTCTGCGTATTATAGGTAGCGCAAGAAATTTGGGAACCTAAGAAGAGGAAATCTAACTCAGCTGAGTCTATGCAGCTTTCTTTTAATTTTCTTTTGTTAGTCTCACCCTGAATAATTTCAGCATTCAGTCACGTGACCTATTCATCATGTTCCTTTCAAAGTGCCCTGACTTTTACCTGAATTGGGTTATGCCCTGGACTTTGCCACCACTTAGCCTGCTCTGACATCTCTAGTATCTGATATCATGGCTACAATTTCTACTCTCTCCATTCTCTTATTTCCCTACGTATGTTTTTTAATTCTATGTGAATCTTTTCTTCCTCAACCCCTATTTTCTCTCATTGTAATTTCACTTTTCTTTCTGTGTTTTAGTCCTGTAGCTTTCAAACTTTAATGTGCATGCCAATAACTTGGAGTTCTTGTCCAAAACCAGATTTTGAGTCAGTGGGTCTAGGGTGGAGATTGAGGTCCGATGTTTCTACCAAGTTCTTAGATGCTGCTGCTAGTGGTCTGAGGACCACACTTGGAGTGGTGACCTTACAGACCAGAGATTATGCCACTTCATTCTTTCATTGTGTGGAGAGTGTTTTTGACATCCGTACCCCAGTATTTTTGTTCATCTGTTTTCCAATACTTGAGCATTGGGGAACTCAGCCATCCATTTTTCTGCTCCTTTGTCAATGTGTGTGAACCTAATGAGAGAAAAATCTACCCATTGTGCAGATTATCGCCACTACAAGATAATGTATTTTGTGCTTACCTGAGCACATTTCCAATCATAAATTCCTTATACTGGTAATTTATAGTCCTGGGTCTATTTTATCATTACCTGAGAACACCCACTCTAGTACACTCTGTCTTAATTGTGGTTGAAGTTGGGTCTTGGTATTAGTGTCTTTGGAAAAGCCACCCAAGTGATTCTACTTTTCAGTCAAATTTGACAACTACCCTGTTATATGATGACCCTGATACCCGTCCTTGAGCAGTCATTCTTTCAATCACTTCATCCCCCAATCGCATTCTCCAATTTCCTTCCAAATGGAACACCATATTGTTTTTTATCTTACAGGGATAACTGATGTTTCTGGGTGAGTGGACCCAACTTTCTGCTCTTTCAACTTTTATTTGTGTATGTCATATACATCCATCAATGCTACCTTTTCCCTGATCTCAGTTCAAATACTTTTCCAAAACTCATTCCTCAACCTTTCTGCACATATCATCCTTCTTATCACTGTATCAGACATTCCATTTCTTACCTTGCATCTTCACCTCCACTGACCCTATTAGACATCTCTCTGCAGTATATAACATATACCGGCATCTCTCCCATATATAAAAATAAGGAACTCACCCTTAAAATTCTGGAGTCCAAAACCCATGCTCTTCAGTGTAGTGTTTTAACCTCTCCAACAGTTACCTACCCCTTTGACTACACAGGAATTGTGGATACAGGTTGCAAAAAGTATAGTACAAAACTGGCTTCATTGGAAACACTTAAAATTAGTGTCAGCATCAAATGAGGTGCTGTGCCTTTTTGGAGGTGTCCTGAGAGACCACTCAGGATATAAGGAAATAGTTTGAACTTAGTTGCTTGGGTAACTTTCAAGGATATAGCTTATATATGGACTTCAGGGCTTATGGCATCTGGAAGATTTCTGGGACCAGTAAATTCTTAGACTTAGTTACTTAATTACCGCATAAGCCAGAAATTGCCAGTGAGTTTTTCTTCAATTTTTATTGCCTTTACATTTGATGGCTGGGATATAGGGAATCTTTTCTAAGGGAATTCAAGTATACGATGAAGATGAAATAAAGATAATTTCAAAGGAACGACTTTTTTTGTTATTGCATTTTTAAATATAGATTTAAGGTGTGTATTACTATAAATTAACATCTATATATAATGCATCAAGTTACCACCAATAGGTTAATCCTGCTCTTCTCCATATTACGGACCACTTTTGGATGATTTGTTTGATTTCTGTATAAATCACACATTAGTGAAATCAAATGACATCCATATGTCTCCTTATGACATTCTCAATAAGCATAATTCCTTATATGTCCATCCACATTGTTGCAAATGACAGCATTTCATCTTTAAAATAATTTTTAATACTTTTGTTTGTATAGGTTAATGTCTCAGGTATTTCACACATGATTGAAAATGTTGATATCACTGAGAGTAGGAAATCATCAATAAAGGTAAAGATAGCAGACTTTTGAGGGATGTTCTTAAGTGGACCAAGGAACTGAGCACATTTCCAGCTCCTTTCTGAGAATCTATGAAGACATTCTCCATAGAAGTGATGGCCAACTTGACACCCACCAGATTTGGACCTGATCTAAACTTGAACCAAGAAGTTTGAGTTGGCATCTTGGATCCAGGTGGAATTAACTCATCTTGAGAGATGCTGAATGCCTCATGTGGAAATTCACAGATCACTGCTTATGCTGACATGCTGACATGCTGTTTTTATGCTGTTTATGCCAGCAGTTAGAGGTAACCTAGGGTAGTGGCATAAATGACCCTCCTTAAGTCTTCACATTTTTTCAGTACTCAAAATGACCCTATTATATAGATGAGGAATGGAGACTGAGATTATGGCCAAGGTCATGTCTGTTCATTCTTACAAAATCCATTCTCTAACTACCAATTCAAATGGTTGCTCAATAATGATATGATAGAGCCATCACCTAGGCTAAGCATCCAATATGGTGGCAAGTTCATGATTATAGAATTTGGTAAAGGACTTTAAAAACTGCCAGGTAGGGTGACATAAGCCTCAGGACACTAACGTTTTTTCCTGGCAAGCTCAGTGTCTTAAGAATTCATCTTATCGCACTATGACAGGGAATCAGAGTTGATATAGAAGTTAAAATCTAGTCTACACTTCATCCAGTCTGATCCTTTACTTGATGGTGGCCCACCATCTCTTTCATTTATCTTGTGTTTTACTTTTTGGTTTCCCCAAACTGTATTTCTAGCTCTTTATTATCTCTCTCTCCATCTATTGGTTACCTAATTATCATCTACCCATCAGTCTGTCATCAATCATCTATAAGTCATCATCATCCATTATCTTTTTACTTGCTTGGCACCATAGATAATTTCTTCTTTGACTGTAAACTTGGTCCGCCTTTGAGAATTTCACTTCCTGCACCTGGACTCGACTGTGCTGACCTAAATACTTCTAGTGTACGTGCATATAGGGAATTCCTGTCCTGGTTCACAGCTGGTGTCAACATTCTGCCTTTCCCCAACCTCCAGAGGCAGATGGCTATCAACTCTTGCATCTACAATATTAGATATTTAAAGATACAAATGTTCATCATGGGATAGACTTCGGAAAAGATTTCAGGAGTGGTCAAGTGTACCAACCTGAATTTGCACTCAGTGAAAATAGCTTTGGATTTAATTTTTACTTCCAGAATTGGATTTAAGATGCTGTGGGGGAATGAGCCCTTTTCCTCGGTCGTGTTCTTTCTCACTCTTCCTTATCTCTCTTCCCTGATCCTGCCTTCCTGGTCTGTCTTTTAATTTGCAGAAAATGATGGATACTTTACCCATCACCCAAAAGAGTCCTTCTTTTCCCATTTGATGTAGAAGTCATAGAAAGGTGATTCATGGGACAGAGCAGACTGCCAAATATATACAAAATACCTTCACTATAAAAAAGGATGTTTTCATAAAAATAATCCAAGATTTTCATCCCCACCTGAGAGCAGTCATCTGTATCAGGAGTCCTTTGGAAGGTCCCCAGGCTGGCCACAATATATTTTGCATCCAATAAATTGTTCCACTCATGAGTCCTGATTTTTCACATCAGAGGTTTACATATTAAAATACTCTTTTTCTGCGATAGAATGTGAATATATCAGAGGTGGTCCAACCTGCCTTTGTTAGGAGAGGCAACAGAGTCAGAGGTGAGTGGGACCTGTTGAGGCCATGAGATGAAGCTGAGATAAGACCGGGATGTGAGCTCCAACTCTCAGGCTAGGGAATGTCCTCTTTCAATCGACCCTCCACAGCTCTTCAACCTGGTTAACACTGTCTCTTTCTCCCTTCTCCTGTGACTGACTTTGCAGGCGACCAATGTCCTGGGGAACTCGGTTGGAGCAGCTGTCATTGAGAACTTGCTTCAGTGGGAGTTGAGGCTACAAGAAACTGAACTCACCATCCCTAGCCTATGGAAGCCCTACAAGTCGCTCACGGAACATGAATGGGGACTCCAGGTGACGTGGGGGATACAAGAGTGCCTTGTGAGGCCCCCTACCCAGTTGTGCCATGCAGAAGTGGGGTGCCTTTAGATGGGGATCCTGGGGAAAATCCTTTCCAAATGACTATGCACTGAATGGACATGCTCTGTTTGGGGGCTAACCGAGATAAAAGAGCAAGAATAAAAGCTGTCCAAGAGCTTTGTCTTTCTCTGAGTGTGGCCTGAGAACTCAGAGAGTGGGGACATGGGCAGAGTCTGAAATGCCTCTCCAAGGGTTGGTGGTGAGGAAATTTTCAAGTGTCACTAAGTGAGGGTCACCTCATCTTATATTTTCAGGGAATGTCAGCACTGAAGATGGGAAAGGAAAACCATTATTACTTTCCTTACCAAAAAAGGATGTGCAAGGACTCTCTGATTTCTGGTTCTCTCACAGAACTCAGGAAGTGGTGATGCTCTTGTGCATGGTTGTAGTGAAAATACATAGATTGGAATCAGCAAAGACCCAAGGTGCATGGGTCCAAGCTTTCAGAGAGACCAGAGGCGAGCCTCCAGATGTTCTCATAGTAGAAGTACACAGACATTTAATTCTTCCAGCTATGGTGTATGACAACACCTATGAGGTAATGTCATCTGTGGAGGCTCACCTGAGTCTTATTGTCTAGGGTTTTCACTGGGGGTCTCTCGGGTAGGTATAGCTTGTCCACTAACCTTAATTACTCATCCTATAGTCTCTGCAGAAGTCAAAGTAATACAGATTGCCAAGGGATATCAAAGTAGGCATTCCACTTTCAGCACAGATTAATGTCAAGGCTCAAGTCTTATCAGACAGGATACTCTGAAAGCTCAGAGGTCATCTTCTAGTAATTAGTCAAGGGTCAGTCTTGTCTTTGGCATGACTAGGCTTTGAGTTTCCCAATCTTCTAACTTCACCCTTGACTATACATACCCTACAGTAAGGAATAGAGAAAATAGCATTATATGGGATCACTGGATTATATAGGTCACTGGATCTTGTAGCCCCAACACTTGACCCTTGAGACGAATTGTCTCATAACCTCAGGGGATGACAACTTTAGGGGATTCTGTGTCCACTACACAAGCATGAACTTCCACCACTTAGTAGTCTCTGGAAGCCTAATATAACAGCTGGGACATTAAATGAAATCTTGCTAAAGGCTTACAAAAAGCACATTACGTAAGCAGAAGAGGGTAACATGATTCTAGTGGTTCTGGGACCAAACCCCATGCTCCTTTTATCCAGGGAACACAGCACTGGATTTTTTATAAAACAAATTAAGCTTTATTTGAGTACCTGCCTCTTCCAAAGGGGGATATTCAAGCAGTGATTGGGGGACTTCCCCCAAACCTTTGGGCATAAGCTATTGGGAAAATTTAGAAGGGCTCCAAAAATCTTTAACCCATTTGTGGTCAACATGGACATATTTATGATCAGAGACATCCATGCGGAGGCAACAGATTCCTCTGCATATCAACCATCCTACTCCACATGTGGTAAAAGTTGACTGGGATCCTACCTCACCCAGAATTTCAGCTTCCAGCCCCACATCACTCCAAGACCTGGTGGTGTGTGTCCCCAGAGGGTTCCTTGTGGGAGCAGTGTATTCATTTCTTGGAGCTATTATGACAAAGTACCACAGACTGAATGACTTAAACAATATAACTCAATTTTCCCATAGTTCTGAAAGTGAGAATCTAGCATCAAGGCATCACAGGATTGGTTTCCTAAAGTCTCTCTCCTGGGTTTTTAGACAATAACCCTCTCCCTGTATCCCTGCATAGTTGTATCTCTGTGTGTCTGTGCCCTAATTTCCTCTTCTTAGGACACCAGTCACTGAATTAGAGTCCAAATGAATGATCTTACTTTCAAAAAATTGCTTACTATTTCAATGTCCTGCATTGGTATGTGATTTTTGGGATATTGAATTCTCTCTTCATTCTGTGTGTTCATCACACCACACCCCCCACCAGAGTTCTACTACCTTTTTCCACCACTGTATTGTGTCCTTCCTTCCCTTGTTCCTTTTCTCTCACACACTTCTGGTAACCACCTTGTTGTGTACTCTGAATTTTATTTTGTTTCTTTTCTATTTGTTTTGTTTCTATATATTCCACATATGAATGAAATAATCTGCACTTCTCTTTTTCTTTCTTGCTTATGTCTCAGCATTGTCACATCATTCCATCAAAGTTGTTTAAAAAGGCACATTTCATCCTTTTAAATATTTGCATAGTGTCCCATTGAGAATATATCAAGTCACTACAAGCTTTAAAAAATGTAGCTCAGCTTAGCTAATATTTTAGTGGTCCTTGGAAGTGACTATGTGAGCAAACAATGGAAGGGTGTGCATATCAAGTCAGGTCATTAAAATACATTGCAAGGCAAAAAAGTGAGCTAACTCCTTCAGCTACTTTGAACTTATGTTTTAAAAACTTTTGTCTGTATTTGGATTTATTCTCTAGCCTACATTCGTTCGTGGACTTGTGAAAATATTTGTGTTATCACAGTTCTTTTTTTATTTTTAAAGGAAAGGTGCAGTCAGGGATGAAGGCTAAAGAAGGAAGAAGCATGTTTGATTTTTATTTAGTTCATATCTTATCCTGGGTTACATCCCCACAATCAGAGTCATTGGGATGTCTGTGGACTAAGCTCAGTGGACTTAACCTAACCACCAAAGACCTTCAACAGTCCTTCACATTGTATATGTATTTGCACTTAATACTCATAGTGACCCTATGAAATCTCACTATAACTATTGACTTTATTTTACAGATCAAGAAACAGGTAAATAGACCTAAAGGAACTCTGCAAAATCATGCAGCTCAGCATGAGCAAAGTTGGTCTTTTACCTATAAACGGCCTCTGAGACATATTTCTTCTCTTTACTGCCTCTCTGAGTAATTCTCAGCTTATATGTCTTGGATCTGTTAGAACAATGTTCCCAAAATGTTGCTATACAAATGAGTAACCAAACATTATATTCGTGGTACATATTACAAATACTCCAAAGCGTCTCGCCAGTGTTTCTAGTTGGGGATAATATTCAAATTTCCATCCATAATAGAAAATTGGATGAAAATGTTACTTTAAATACATTAAAATTCTGTTTACTAATACATCACATGTCTAGGGATAGGAAGTTAATATTTGGTAGGGCTGCTCAAGAGGCATTAAGCACTCTGTCTTTTACTTTCCTGCCATATCATGATCAATATGTTGCTGTCATCCTCATAGTCAGAGAATAACTGCTGTATCTCCAGACATTGAATCTATATCCCAGTCAGGAAGACCAAGAGAAAAAATAAGAAAATCACTGCAAAAATAAAAAGACAACCCAACGGACGGGAGAAGATAGATGTATAACATACCTCCGACAATAGTTTTATCTCCAATATATAGAAAATGCTCATATACCTCAACAAAAAAGCAAAGGACCCACTCACAAAAGGAACAGAAAACCTAACAGACACCTTTCTAAAGAAGACAAACAGCCTGTGGAAACTTGGAAAACTGATCTACATCACTTATCATCAGAGAAGTGCAAATCAAAACAACCATGAGATGCTCCCTCACACCAATGAGGATGACCTGTATCAAAAAAACCTGGAAACAGCAGGTATTGAAGGGGATTTATAGAAAAAGGAATCCTCCTATACTGTTGCTGGGATTCTAAATTGGTGCAACTGCTTTGGAAAAGAGTATGGAGATTTATCAAAAAAAATAAATATGTCTCTACCATTCTATTTAGCATCCCCACCTCAAGGCATATACCCAGAAAATATGAAAACCATAATTAGAAAAGATACTCTCACCCAGTGTTCATAGCAGCACAATTCACAATAGCCAAAACATGACAACACACCTAGATGTCCACCAACAAATGACTGGATAAAGCTGTGGTCATAAACTCAAAGGAATTCTATGTAATTGTTAAAAAACATGAATTGTGACATTTTAACAGTCGATGGAACTAGAGGAAATCATGTTACATTATGTGAGTCAGAAAGAAAAGAGAAGTACAAGATGATTTCACTCCTGTGGAATACAAAGAAAATGAAATGAACAAATTCCAACAAAATTAACAGGACACTGATGTCACTACTAGAGGTGTGGGAATGAAAAAGGTAACAAGTTGATGATGAAAGGACCAGAACTCTGGTGGTTGGGGGTGATTTGTGAAGTGCACACACACTGAGGTGCTATTTAAATCTCTGAAAATGAATATAGCAATGTAAATAAACAATATTAATATAAAACTTAAATTTTAAAAGTTTGATGCATGTAAGATTCTCTAAAAGTCTTTTAAATAAAGAATAACCTGTAGATGGAAAAGGACCATCACCAAAAACTATGCATTTTCACCAACTGAATATACGCTAAATAACCAGAAAAAGAAATGGGACATATCAAGTATAAAGAAACTGACTTTGAGGATACATATTAAATAAATAAGATAAAATTCCAAATCATTACTGAAGGTAACTGAGAAAACAGCTGGTTCTAGTCATATGAAGTTGAAATGATGAGATGTGAAGTGAAAGAGGGATCCCAAGAGATACCTGAAGAAAAATAGGGTCAGGAGGAATCAAGGAACATTTTGACTTAATATAGGTGATACTTGGAAAAATAAAAATATTAAAGGACTCAAAGATTTTACTCCTCAGTTTTAAGCACATAGCTAGTCATGGGAGACCTGTGACAGCCCCATCCCACAGAAGAGTCAGCCTATTGAGGTTTCTCATCAGGGCCCTCTTCATGGCCCTGTTCCTCAGGCTGTAGATTAAGGGATTCAATGTGGGAGTGACCTGGTGTACATCACTGAGACCACCAGGCTTCTCTTAGAGAATGATATGCTGCAGAACTGAGGTAAACCCCAAGTCCTGTCCCAAAGAGCAAAAAGATGACTGACAGGTGAGATCCACAGGAGGAAAAGACTTTATACTTGCCTCCAGCTGAGGAAATCTTCAGGATGGAGGGGAAAATCTGAGAATAAGAAAAGAGGATCCCATAGAGAGGAAAAATACCCATGACTATTGTGACAAGATTTATCACTATGTTATGGATGAGGGTGTCAGAACAGGTGAGCTTTAAGAGTTGGAGAAGATGACAAAAAGTGAAGGATTTTCATGTTTGTACAGAACAAATTCAAAAAAGTCAAGGTCTTACAGTCCATTTTTAATGACTTTCCTTCAAACATAAGAATTGACATTTTCACTAAATTTGTTGTTTGGATTAGTTCTTTTATGTACATGAAGATGTACTTGTGTTAAACTTTGTGCGATCAATCTGTCTTCCAGCTATGTTTTTTTCCCCTGCTCCCCATTGCTTTTTAAATGTAGCAAGTTTTTCTGCATCATTTGAAGGAAGATATCCTCTTATTTCAAACTTATTTTCACATTTCTGGTATTCTTTATTGTGACTTTCAGTTTTTAGTGATTATATTTATATTTAAATGTGGTATCATCTTCAAACACCTTTATGAAATTATTCTTTATCATTGAACTAAAGATCGCCTTTTCTTTCATAAACAAATTTGAATGTTTATGTCTTTACAGAAAGTGAAATCACCACTTTAGATGTAGCTTCATCCCCACAATTTAAGAGACTTCTTGTGATAGTCCTTTGCATCCAAATCTTTTCCCAATTTGTTCTTGATTCAGTGACCCATGTTGGTGCCTTCAAATTATTATTCTTCTGTTACTCTCTAAAAAGTGATCTTGATATTTGCAATTATAGTGTTTCTTTTCTTTTTTAAAGGAAAGATGCAGGTAGGAAGGAAGAGGAAGAAGCACTTTTATTCATTCTATTTCTTTGTTCATCTTGACAACTACCCTCCACCCCGGGATACAAATCCAGGTCTTTGTGATGTGCATGGATTGCACCCACTACAGGTGGCAGACCCAACCACTAATCTACCAGGTCTACCACAACTACAGTATTTCATTCAGTTATTTGAATATGCTCTCCACTAAACAGAATTACTGCCATTGTTTGGTCCATAAATTCTAATTTCTCTTAAAATTCATGTTTTGTGTTATGCACACAAGCATATTCCAACTTTTTAGACAAATGTATGAAGTAGACTTCTCTGCATGTTGAAAGCGGTCTTTATGCTTTGGTGTTGTCTTTTATTCTGGCTTGTCACTCTTTGCTTCATATATACAGTAAGTTAAAGACTTGCCTCCCATTCTTAGGTAAATAACTGATTATTTGCATGCTGCATAATATTTTAGGGTGTGGTCATACCATTGCCAACTGTGGTGATCTTCTATATTATTTCTCTTTAAGTTGATATTGTATCAATTGCACAAAAATATCCTGAGATTTTCTATTAAAACTCTGGTTCTCCCTGGGGCCAGTTTTGTCTCCAAGGGACAGTGAGTGATGTCCAACGATATTTTTGACTGTCACATGTGGAGGTGTTATTGAGGTCAGTGATGCACTAAATATCCCAGAGAAGACTCACCTAGGCTCTCAGTAGTACAGAGAAGTCACCCTGACTTAAAGAATATCTGCATTTTTAATATTTATAGTTGTCTTCAGATGATTTTCCCAAAATGCTGTAACACTTCTGTAATGAAAAACAGGGCACCACTTTGCACATATATATTTTTGAGTTAGCTTTTTTGTTTTCTTTGGATAAATAATCTGAATTGGTATTGCTAGAACATGTGCTATTTATATTTTTTTAATTTTTGAGGAGCCGTTATACTTTCTCCATAATTATTGTGCCACCTGATTGCCACCACACTGCACAAGTTTTTGTTCCTCTACAATCACACCAGCTTTTGTTATATCTTATCTTTAAGATAATACTTATTTTTAGTTTTTAGGTGCTATCTCATCAATTTGTATATTTACATTTCTCTAATGACTAGTGATATTGAGCTTTTTCTTATGTACCAGTTGGCCATTTCTAAAAAAAAAGGACTATTCTGATCATCTAATTTTTTTCTTTTATCTTATTTTAAATTAAAAATACAGGAAGGAATGAAAGCAAGTAGGCAGTCACATGGTAAGAGAGAGAAGGAAGAAGCACTTTATTGATTTTCATCTATTTGTACATATTGTTTGTTCCCCTGGCCACAGAACGTGAACATGGGTCCTTGGCAACTATATGGGCTGCACTTGACTGGAAGCAGCAGAACTAACCACTACTCTAACGCTGCATGTCCTGTGTCCAATTTTTAATTGGATTGTTTTCATTTTTTGCAATAGAGTTGTATACATTATGTATTTTGGATATGAATCCCTTATAAGATATATTATTTTTAATATTTTATCTCATTAAGTAGGTTGACATTTCCTTTGTCAATGGTTTACTTTGCTGTGCAGAAACTTCTCACTCTGATGTAATCCCTTCTGTAGATCTTTGCTTTAGTATGAAAATAAAAATAATCACCATGACTAACGTCAAGGAGCTTACCGTGCATATTTTCTACCCAGAACTTTGTTTTCAGGTCTTATGAACAAGTCTTTAATCCATTTTGAGTTAAACTTCAGGTGTGATGTAAGAGAGTCATATAGTTTCATTGTTTTGCATGGGGCTGTATAGTTTCCCCATCACATTTCTTTTGGATAGCTGGGGCCACTGTGAGTCCATATGAGTTTTATATATCTTTTTAATATAGCTATCAAAGTGACATTGGGATTATGATATAGATTGTGTTGACTTTTATACCTGGCTCTGAGGGTAATGAGCATTTTGATAATATTAATTCTTCCAGTCTATGAACATGGAATACCTTCAATTTATTAAGAATTTCTTCTTCAGATTCTCTCATTAATGTCTTTTGGTTTCCAGTGTCCAAATGCTTCACTTCTTTGGTTCACTTTGTTCCTAGGCATTTTATGCATTCTATGTGATTGTAGATGATAAATTGGATTGTTTTCTTAAATTTTCTTCAGATAGATTATTATTAGTGCAGACATTATCAATGAATATTTATTTATTGATATTATGTTGTGCAACTTCACTGATTTTGGTCTTAGTTCTAACAGAATTTTATGCAGTCTTTGGGATTTTCTATAAAATAAATGTGATGTTCAAATATTGAGAACTTGCCCTCTTCCTTTCTAATTTGGATGCCTTTAATTTATTTTTCTTGCCTGATGTTCTATCTAAGTCTTCCTGTACTATGTTGACTAGTGAGAGTGGGCAACTTTGCTTGTTTCTGATCTTAGAACAAAATCTTTCAGCTCTTCACCATTGAATATAATGCTGGCTGTGGGTTTGTCATTATGGCCTTTATTAGTTGAGATACATTACTTCTGTACATACTTTACTGAATATTTTTTCTCATAAAGGAATGTTGAATTTTGGTAAATGACTTTTATACATCAATTGAGATCATCAAATTTTTCTACATTTTTGTAATGTGATGCATCTCATTGATTTGTCTATGTCAAACCATTATTTTGTACCTGGATAAGTCCAAGTCATCAGAATGTATGATCCTTTTACTATATTTAAAATTCGTTTTGCTAATATTTTGTTGAAAACTTTTGTACCTCTGTTCATCAGGGATACTGATCTTCAATTTTTATTCTTCTGATGTCCTTGTTTTGGCGTTATGGTAATGCAGACTTCAACGGATACATTTAAAAGCATTCCCTAGTCTCCTATTTTCTGGATAATGTTGAGAAGGATTGGTATTAATTATACTTTAAATATCTGATATTAATGTTATTCCTATGAAAATAGACCTCCATAAATACAAAGAGAAGGGGTTTTTAGAAAGTTTCAGGGCTGATGAATATACAGAGTTTGGAGAGAAAGGTGTATAGCTCACCTTTTCCTCATACCTGCCCTGTGTCTCTCTTCTGGTTGTTGATTCACATGCTTCAGCATCCTTTGTAATAAATGGTGATCTAGTGAATAAAAATTGATAGCAATAACCAGTCAATTGATATAGTCCTTGAATTTTGTCATTGGGAGGTATTATTGATTATTAGTCCAATCTCCTTATTAGTGATCAGTCTGCTCAGATTTTTCTATGATTCATTCTTGGAAAGGTGAATGTTTTTTGAAATTAATTCATTTTAACTAGTTTGAAAATTTTGTTGGGACATATATATTTACCATATATATTGTTGCTTAAGTCTCAGACCACTGCAATAAAGTATATATCACACTAAATTTAGTCATGGGAATTTTTTGGTTTCCAAGTAATTATAAGTTTTATTGAAACCATATTTTTATGCATTGAGTTTACAAGAGCATTATGCTAAAAAAGCAATGCACAAACTTTAAAAGAAAATTCTCTATTTTGGCATGCCCTGGTGGAGTAGTTGCTCGGTCTTCTGCCTTTGGCCAGAGTGCAGTCCACATACATCCCAAGTGCCTGAGTTCCTGTCCTGGTTACAAGATAAACAACTAAATAAAGTAAATGCTTCTTTTGCCTCCTTCTTCCTGTATTCCTGCCTCTACTTACCTTCACTTTCACCTACAACTTTCTTTTTAAATAAATAATAATCATTTTTTAGAAATGTTTGCCATAATCTAGTTCTTTGATATTAGACTATCTTGCCTCAATGTTGATTTTTGTTGACCAATCAGGGTGGTAGTTGTTTTTGTTTGTTAGGGAAAGCCTTTATATGTCCTTTCTATCTGAAGGAAAGTTTTGCTGCCTAAAATATTCTTCGGTAGTATTTTTTTAACCTTTGATATGTCAGCCCAATTTTTCTGACTTGTAGAGTTTCAACTAAAACTCTGATGACACCCTAATGTTGATGCCTTGTATATATATTTTTTCTCTCCTGGTTGCCTCTTATTGTCTTACCATATCATCAATTTTTGACTGTTACACTGTTATGTCTCTTGTCAAAGATATTTTGCATCTAGTTTACTGGTGTTCTGTTAACTTAATGAACTTGTATATTCAGTTGCCTTCACATGTTTGAGAAGTTCTCAACTGTGATATTTTTTAGTAAGTTCTGTACTCCCTTCTCCCTCTCTTTACTCTCCGGGATACCCAACATTATGTTGTTGGCTTTCCTAATGGAGTAAGATAGCCCTTGCATCATTTCATTTTCTCTGGTAAAGTACTGCTCTGTTTGTTACTTTCATTCCTGAATTCACTGAGTTGCTTTTCTAAATTTTCTTCTGTCTTTGAGTTTCTTCACGATAACTTTATAAAATTATGTTAGATCACACTCTGTTTTTTGAGAACTTTCGTTCTCCTTTTAGATATATTTTTTCCATGAAGTTATGTGTGGCTCGAAGGTATAGGTCTCTGTGTTTGTATCTGTTTAGAGTAACATGATTTTTCAACTAAAGCAAAGAAAATTAAAGTAAAATTAATCAATTTGGACTGCATCAAATGAAAGTATGTATAGCAAAATATAGTACCACTGAAATGAAAAGGTAACCCACAGAATTGGTGATTTTTCACAACATAAATAAGACAAGAGATTAATTCCCCCAATATAGCATGAACTTAAATTTCAACAACAAAATTGGAAAAGTCCCACACAACATACAGGCAGAACAGCTGAATAAAGTCCTTTATACAGAAAATACACAAAAGGTCTGCAACATATGAAAAAAAATTCTTGAACTTACTGTCAGTGAAATGCAACTAAAAATACAATGCAAAACTATCTTATACTAGTGAGAATGGCCTATGTCCAAAAGACTAGAAGCAAGAAGTCTTTGAGAAGGTGTGGAGTAAAGGTAACCTTTCTATACTGTTGTTGAGGATGTAATTTAGTGCAACCTCTTTGGAAAACAGCGTGGGATTACCTTGAAAAAATAAAGACTACTTTGCCATTTAACAAAGAAACCCCACTTCTTGGCACATATCCAAAGAATACAAAAACACCAATTAGGAGAAATATTTGCACCCCTATGTTCATGACAATGCAATTCACAATAGCAAAGATGTAGAAACAACCTAAATGCCCACCAAGAGATGTTTGGATAAAGAAGCTGGGGTATATATACTCAATGGATTTATATGCAGCTGTTAAAAATGTAAGGTTTTTTGTAACACTATGGATGAAACCAGAGATGAATATTCTAAGTGTAATAAGTCACAAAGAAAAACAAAATTATAGTATGATTTCAGACGTAAGTGAGAATAAAGAAACAGATATAATAGAAACATTGCAACACAATTTATAGAACACAAAAATGTGGCTACCAGAGGTTTGGGTGGAGACAAGGAAGAAGAAAAGTAAGTGGTATTGAAGGGATTAGACCTCTAGTGGTGAGTGTTGTGGAAATGCACACAGATTGAGATTCTGTTTCAATATATTCAAATGAAAATAGCATTTTAAACTAAAGGGTAAAGCAATTACAAATTGAAAAGCAAGAGTAGTATTTACAAGACATCCTTTAGTATACTTTCTGCTGTTCAACACATTTTTCCTTTTTCTAATTTTCCAACTGTATTCTCAGTTGATAAGAAATTATTTGGGGACTCCTCTTTGCCTCAAATAGTGATGACTTGTATTAGTTTTATAGAATAAAGTGCATTAGTCAAATAGACTCTTCTTATATTTTTATAGTAGAAGAAATTCTGAAAAATTTTCACCTCAATGTCCATCATTTCTTTTTGAATTGCAGCCTTAATGACATTTTTTGATAAATTTACTTTATTATATAGGTGTGTTCATAGCTGGTCACAGGATTTATAATCATTATGAGAATCCCGTACTCTTTTGAGCTCAGTTCCACTGTACTAATCAGAATAGGAAAGCTAAGATTGTGGCTAAAACATTCTAAATCTACACAAAAAATATTTGATTTGAATAAATCAATTGATTGACTATGACTTTAGAATCATGGCTAGAAATAAGTCATACCATGTTTTATTATCAATGTATTTTGATGGTGTATGTCTACTTATTAAATATTAGATATTAAGTGTCCATGACTAGGGGATTTATTAATTGAAGGGCAGAATGTAAGTACATTCTAAGGGAGATTGTATGTTATTTAATTTGATGATATGGTTGTCTCTACTTGAAAACTTTCAGAGTAGCCTACAGTGATGACTCTTTCCATTGCCTTAAACTTAACATCTCCGCCTTAAGAAATGTTTCATAAACATTTTGTTTTATAAACATCACACTGTGGAAGCCACACTATAATGTGACTTCAAGCTATCATTTATTTCCTTCACTTGTAGTTCTCAATAATCCTTCTGATTAAAAGCTGATTCACAGAGGAGTGTGAATTCCAGCCAGACAACGCTTTGGCAACAGTCACCTGTGACTAAGGGTCAAAAATTATTCTTGCAAAAATAAATAGATCATTCCAACTATTAGCAGTTACCTGGAAGAAAATATCATTGGTGGTCATTTTTAATACAGATATCTGAAATAAATGTGGATATCCTGGTAATCATAACTGCTGCCTCAAAATACTAGAACAAATAATAAAGATAAGAAATAACTGATTATTAATACTGTGTATCTGATTTTCATTGACTACTGCATATGCCAATTTGATCCAAGACCTGCCATCCCCAAAGTAAATGATAAGATAAAGCTTTGTTTCATTCACAGGGCAGTGCGTGTCAGAAAGCCTTTTGGTCTCTGGTGGACTCCTTATAGGATTGTGGTCAGGCGTGAGTCAGATAGAGGTACTTTGAGTTCTTTGACATTGAAGACTTTCTGGTTATAGTGGTCTACAGTGACCATGATTGAAGAAATCAGAGTCCACATGTCAATTAATCCTAGAACAGACTAGCTGGACATATCAAATAACAGAGGCAGAGTCAAGAGAGAAAAGCAAAACACACCAATGTCCCTTGAGACATAATGTCATGCTCACAAAACACTACTGGCCAAGGAAGAATATATCCAAGTGCAGTCCAGGTTTTAAAGTGCAGGATAGACCCTCTTCTCAGTGAAAAAGCCTTATATTCACATGGAAAATTTCATTGATACAAGACAGCTAGTGAAACCAAATGAAACAATCATAGATTTTATTCTGTAGAATCCAGTGAGTGATGACCATAAGGACAAGTGTAAGAAATGTTGAAATTCGGTAAATGGTGACAATTAGATGGTGAAGGATAGAATTGGAGTGTTGGTGGTGAAATTAATGTACTATGTGCAGATTATGATTTATAATGATCCCCTCTTAAAATATATAATGCTATGATGCAATGTTTCTTGCTAAAATTAAATAAAAAGTTATCTAAAATCATAAAAAGTGAGATAGGTGGTAGTTTGAGTCCATCTTAGCTAATGACCGAGCATGTATAATTTTCTATTCAGTATTTCATTTCAATTCAGTAATTCCATCACTGGAATTCTTCCATATTTGAACAATGACTCCTTTACCAGCTCTTTCAGGAATGAATACATTTATTAGTGGATAGAGTGAGAATTGAACCAATATGCTTAATGAGAAACATGGAAGTTCTACTTCAGAAGGTTAAGTTTCCCTAGATTTAAACATTCTCTTTCTGTCTCTTACCTCCATGTCACTATTTTAGTTTAAAAGTAAATAAGTCATTTCCTTGTAATTCCTCATTGAGTTCAGAAGACTATTGTCTGACACATTGATAATAGAGCCAAGGATCTATTGTTTCACTGATACTATTTGATGTTCTATACAATACAGTAAGTGATGTAGGAAAGTAGAAGGGAAGGATGGATGGATTGGCCTGCAGGTAACCTAGGAAAATAGAGATGGACATATTATCAGAAAGAACTCTGGGTGGAAAATTCTGCAAAGTTTTACTAAGGATGGTACTTGATTTTCTCTCAGGTCGAATACCTCAGACTTTTCTGCTTTTATCTCTTTCTTCAAATGCCAATTTCCAGATCTCTATTTCTATATCAGGATCTTTCTTTCTCTAGTAAAATCCTTGATTATCTTGCCATCCCTACTCTTGTGCTGATGCTTATAATTTAAATGAGGCATGCATACCTTCTTCTATATTTGAACAATGATTTCATCCAAGTATAATGTTGCCACATACAAGTCATATTTTAAGTATTCAAACAAATGAATTGTCTCAAACTTAATACCCCTATATAACCAGCATGCTAGAATTCTGTTCTCCCTGTTATGTCCTCGACATAATCTTCCATCTCCTAGATGACCACTATTATGACTCTAACACTATACAATGACACTTTCTGCATAATTGTGGAGTAACATGAGAACATGACCTATGCCAAACTTGAAGAATGGGCTCTGTGCCTGGCCATCACTGAGCATTGACCTGAATGTAACAGATGGACATTCTGGGATGACAACTGCCTTCACCCAACTGGCTAAACCCAAGATGCACTGCCCTGGAATCTGGCTGTTCTTGCCACTCAATAACCTCCTTCTGCTGATATCCTCTTTAAAAGAGGCTCCCTCTTGGTTGACCACCTGTTAACTTTTTTAAAAAATGCCCAAAAGCCACCATTAGGAGGTGGATTCCTTCCTGAGCAGCCTCATTAGGAAGCCCTTGTTGTGAGCGTAATAAAGACTATGTCCTTGTCACCTGTGTCTTCTCCTGACTTCCTTGAACTATCCCCTAGGAAGGGTGTTACTCTATTTGGGCTTGAACACATGTGAAAAAAATCATGTAGTATATCTTAATTAATATCAGTCTCACTTAATGTGGTCTTCATTATTGTTGTATGTGGTTATAGATCAAATATTCTTGCTGTAGATATTCATGATATGCCTATATCTCACAGTATTCAATAATTATTTTTCTTTATTTGATGGGATTATGTATTTGAACTTTGACTTAAACTGACATTTATTGCAGTGAACAAGGCTATATCTATGTTAAATGAATATGATGATTTTCTACCAGAACACTGTTTACATTTTATACCAAATCAAGTAATGCTCTTTGCTAATTGATATGCACACAGATGCTCCATTTTTGTATTTGGTTATTTAAAAATATTGTCTGTATCTCAAATATAAAGATAAAATTATGATTTTTGAAAAAATATATTTGTTTTGTGATTTTACTTTGTTAATTAGAAAAACAAACCAGTTTTGGGGAAGAAATGTTTGTTTCAAATTTTTCCCATTATGTGGTCCTTTGATAAGCACTTGAAGAAATACTTCTTTATTATTTTTATGCTTCATTTTAACTAAATTTATTTCATACCCTTTTAGATTCTTATGAGATTAAAAATTATATGGAGAGGCAACTGGCTTAAAATATACTGTAAGATTAGGGTGATCAGAAGGATGTGTGGATGCCCATAAACATGATGAGCTACATATATTGCTGCATTGTCAGGATGAGTTTTTACATTGGAGCTTTGAAAATCATGACTGCAGTTTTAGTCAAAAAGAAGAAAAAGGCTTGGTTTTATAGGCTTCTTTTGAAAATAAATTAATGTAAATTAAGTGCAAATATTACGGATTCTAATCTGGGGGATAACATTGGCTGAGAAGGAAAATGACAAAGGGAAAAAGCTCTCTAATATCAGTTATCACAAAACTTAATGGTGTGAATTACATAAATTGTACAGAGATATGTAAATCAAATAAATAGAAATATAGGAAATAAATTGAAGTTTTATGTCTTCATAGCAGAACCAGAGAGTGAAATATTTGACTCAGACTTTAGTCCTGTTTTCACTGGCACTTGTTCAGCATTACGGCAATTAGCACTTTAATGACTTTTATTCCCAAGAGTCTCTTCAGAGCCCCCTTTATGTCTTTGTTCCTGAAATGGTAGATGAAGGGGTTCAGCATGGGTGTGACAACCGCATATATCACCGAGGCTGTTGCAGATGAGTGTGAGCTGTGGGAAACAGTAGAGCTAAGGTACACTCTTAGTCCTGTGCAATAAAACAGGGAGACCACTGAGAGATAAGATGCACATGTGGAAAATGCTTTCTAATTCCCCTAAGCAGATGAGATTCCACACATTGAAGAAACTATCTTAGAGTATGAGTAAAGGATACAAGATAGGGGTTGCCACCTTGAAAAACAGCAAAAAGATGTATCACCAAGTCATTGAGAAAAGTGTCCAAATAGGCAAGGTGGACTACCTAATAGAGTTCTTAGAAAAAGTGAGGGGTTGTATATCTGTACAGAAGGACAACCTCAACACCATCAAGCTGTGTAACAAGTAATCCAGAACACTCATGACCCAGAACCCCAGAATCAGCAGTCCACAGAGCCAGGGTTTCATGATGACTGTGTAGTTCAGTGGGTGACAGATGGCAATGAAGTGATCGTAGGCCATCATGATAAGGAGAATGTCATCCATTTCTGAAAAGATAATAAATAACACATCTGTGTGATGCACCCTGCATAGATGATGATTTATCTCATGTCAGGAAGTTCTGCAGCATCTTAGAGATGGGGTGGTTTTGGTGAAACAGATGTCTACAAAAAACAAGTAGGAGAGGAAGAAGTACACAGGCATGTGGAGATGGGGGTCTGATATGACAACCAGGATGGTGAGCAGGTTTCCCAAGACAGTGATCATATACATGAAGAGGAAATTGCCAAATACTGCACACTGCATATTTGGTTCATCTGTGAAACCCATAAGAAGAAACTGAAATTTTGTGTCATTGCCTGGTTCCATGTGTTGGAGGTAACTACCAAGAAAAAAAAGAAAAGAAGGGTGACTAATGGTGTAGACACAGATATAATTGCTTAGTAGAAATGCTGTAATTTATATTTTCAGGAAATAGATAAATTAGAATAGTTAATATATGGATTCATCTCAATTATGGAATCCTATTTCATATGTAATTAACAACAGTCCAATCTCTGTTTCTTCTATTTGATGTTATTCATTTCACATGTTAAATACTTTCACGCATTTGACTAATATATGGCCCCTATTTCCAATGATGATAAAGAATATCAGCAATAAGGTATAAAGTATGTCATTTGAGAGCACCAATAGTGGTGGTGGGTGTGATATGAAGTTCACACAGTGATTTGAATTTCAGTATCTTGAGCACATAGCCAAGTCAACAAAAGTAAAAAAAAAACAATGCAGAAAACTTTGCACAAATTGTGAGGATGCTTGTATCACATAGAAAGAAAACATTTAACTAAGGCACTTTGAAATGACATCATAAAATGACTAATCCAAAACAGCAAGTGAAAGAAAAGATATTCCACAGGCATAACTTAATGACAATGGCATGGGTTATCAATTTAAGATATCACTAGGAAAAGTTTGGAGATAAAAATAAATCAGAAAATCTTTTAAAATGTGATGGGGGTGCAGTATCTATGTTGTAATAATATTTAAAAGAGGATGTACAGGCAGGAATGTAGGCAGTAGGCAGGAAGTAAGAGTGATGTGGAAAAAGCATTTTATTTTACTTAGTTGTTCATCTTGGTTGTCTCCCTGGTTCCAGGTTTTGAATCAGAAACTGTGGGATATATTTGAACTCACCTTGTGGCGTAAACTGCTAGATAAACAGGGCACACCCTAGGTTGTATTTTTAATACATGGAATATGTGTTCAAAGTATGTGCATAGATTAAAAGTTAACTGCGAGTCTAACTTAATGAAGAATGCATTCAAAATGATGTCTTCAGATGATGCAACTTTTGGTAATCACAGAAGTATGCAAGGAACAGGAGTAACAGAGATGTTGACAGAAGTTGGAAATATGTGTAACATGTGATTTATAAGCACCAGTATCAGAAAAACACATATTATTATTTGTGAGAGCTTTTGCTGTTTTATAAAAAAATCAAAACAATCAATGGAGAGTAGTACATAATATGACTTGTGCCTTTTAGTATACAATTTTTAAATTACACATTATGAACAAATACTCATACTCACATAAAATTTTTCAATGCTTTGTTGAATGAATACAAAAAACAGTGGTATGAAAAACTCACTATACAGAAGCAAAGAATGCACAAAGACTATTTTAAACAGAGCCATTAACTGGCTTACTAATTCACACATATGTAATTGAGGAAAAGTAAGTTCATTAACATGTTTTTTTTCTTTTCCTAAATAAAATAATTTTTAACTTGAATATTGAGAGAGGCAATATGTACAATGCATATCTCAGGTATTTCCAGTGCAAAATAATGTTTCCAATCATGATTGGTTAATTATTTGTCCTTTGACTGTGTATAGTCAAAGATACTCATTCTTAAAAATACTCTTGATTAGTGCTTCTCTCTACACAGCTAAAAAATACTTATTTTTCTACGCAATTATTGCAAACCTTTTGTACTGAAATTCCATTTTTACTAGAAGGACTTATACCTCCCAATCTCTCTCCTAACTGGGAGATGACAACCGCTGAATTGTCAGCATTGACCCTTACATTGCCAAGATTGACATATACTTCTTTTTTGGTATATTCAGCTATTTTATTAGCTAGCAAGCAAGCACCTTTAGTGATAAGGGTTTTGCACTAGGATAGGTTATCTCTTCGTAAACTCAGGTCTGTTCTTACCTCCATTCCCTTTGACCAACTACTGCAGCATTTACTGGAACTACACTCACCTGGGTAGGGCTCTCTGAGGACACTCTCAATGTCAATATCCCAAATACTGCTGGGTAGTTGATAGAGAAGTAAACTCTGAACCCAGACAAAGGAACAAGAAGGAGGAAAACCTTGACTCCCCTGAGCCAGAACTAGGGCTCTAAAAGCTAATACTGGTGTCCTAGCCATGACTAGTTTGTGAAGCTGAGGGCATGCAGAGAGGAGTATTTACACTCCTATGTTTGCTCATTAGCACCTTCCCCTCCCTCCTGGTACTGTAGCCTCTGACTAAATGATTTCCCTGTGGACAATGGTGTGGACAGAATACATTTATTTTCTGCTCTGTCTCTGTTCATCAGATACAATTTTGTCAATTATGAGTTCATATTTTTTTATTTTTTTCTCCTTGAAATCTCCTGTCTCCTAGAGAGTTAAAATCTCACCAAACTTATTCAAGCCTTGTTAAAGTTTTCTACAAAGTAAGATATTGAGGATGTTCTCTTAATTAAGTCTCTCGACCCTCCAATCATGGGCTTATGATGGGAATATATCCCCTATAACCATAGGGAATTACTATTTTACTCTTCAGAAGGGTCACAATTTTTGTTCACTTAAGCTTTGAAGATGTACTCTTTGCCTTCCCGGTACTTTTGGGGAAAACAAATAGGAATTTATTTTATATCTCCAGTGAAAGTTTGTCATTTAGTTCCTCAATATAAATAGTCAGTTATTTGAGATATTTACATAGACTCACAGTCTAGCACAGTGTAGGGATTGGTGGATTTTGATTTTAAGATAGTTTTTCAATGAGATGTTATTCTCATTTACTCCATTTGAGGAATGAGACCAAGAGGGATTTAATATTCTGGTGAAAACATAAATTCATTTTGGAATGTATATTGACACTCTACTTCTGGTTGTGATTCTCAATCAGAGAAAAATTTTCAACACTGGGGATATATTTGGCAATTTCAGAAGGACTTGAGTTAAACATCCACAACATATAGGATATCACCCAACTCAAATAATTATTCAAACCCGAATGTCAACATTGGAAGATGGGAAAAACATGATCTAACCAGCATTTATCTGAATTTATTTTGCTAAAATGAACCAGGTGTGTCTGATTCAAAATCCAATTCTATTTCAGCAGGTCTTCACTGATCCCAGGACCTGCATTTACAACACTCCCAGGATATGTTTATACTGAAGATTCTGGCCTGTGGAATGCACTCTGGTTAGCGAGGATGTGATCCTTTATTAGAAACAGATGTAGATACTTCTAGGTTTTCTGTACCAAAAATTTGCTTTTTCAATAATTTCCATGGAGATGTGTTGGGTCTTTTCACTCACCATAGAATCACGATAAAGGTTGTGATAAATTTGTGCTTAGTTTTCTTAAATATAATGACTTTTCAATCAACAATGATCATTTTATTTAATTTCTCTATCCCATCCATCATTTTGAAATGTTTTAGACATCGTGACATTTCCCCTGGTTGTTTGAGAATGCTTCTCCCACTAATGAGGATAATCTCTTACATAACTAAAATTGTTACAAAGCCCAAAATAGTCTCATAATTCTATCCTATCATCTAAATTTTATCCACATTAAAAAATTTCCAAGTATACCAACAAAGTCTGAGTTGTCTTTTTATGTGTGAAATCAGGTTCCAATCTAATTTCACAGTTGCAGTAAGTTGTGTCTCCTCAGTCTCTAGTCTTTCTATTTGTCATGGCATTGACTTTTTTAAAATTGCGATAGCTTACTTTCTAATTATTATTCCATATATTTTATGTTTCAGATTTATTGTGTTTCAGATTCATTTTGATTTAATTTTTCTATGTGGTTTTGTAGAGTGATTTCATTTATTTTTTTTTCATGTGGCTCTCCAGTTCCCCAATATCATTGTGAAAAAATAATTATTTTTCCATCATAGGTTCTTTTCTAATTTTCAATAAAGTACCCGACCATAGGTGTAACTTTTTATCACGAATTCAATTCTCTTCCATTGATAAATGAATGTTATTTTCCAGTACCATGCAATTTGTTTAATAATTGATTCTATTCAAGGAATGTTGCATTTTAACATTAACTTGATTTGAGTTATACATTATAGAAAATTTACATCTGTGTGTAGTACTGTAGATTTACCACTATTTCCCCTTTTACTTCACTTTATAATTTATCCCCTTTACCCCATTCCCCTTCTTTTCTTGAACCCACTGATTTGCCTTTTTGTACCCCACTAAAAGTCCAGTGTTGTTTGCTTTAGTTCTCTTTATTTTGAAGTTTATTATTGCTGAATTTTGATGATCTGTTTGCCTTCTATCTCTATACACTTTATATGAGTGATATAAAACCATGACTTCTTTTCCCTCTGGTTTAGCTCACTGAGCATAATTCTCTCTAAATCCATCCACGTTGCTACAAATGGCAGTATTTTCCCTTTTGATGGCCATATAGTATTCCATTGTGCATATAGATCACATCTTCTTTGTTGATGGGCTTTTAGGTAGTTACTAGTTCTGGACTGCTGTAAATAATATCGCAATGAAATGGAGGTGTGGATACTTCTGTAAATATGTATTGTGATTTTAGGGTAAATACCCAGTAGAGGAACAACTGAATCACATGGAATTTCCATTATAATTCTTTGAGGAATCTACATACTGCTTTCCAAAATGCTTCCACCATTTTACACTCTCACCAGCAATTAATATTTCCCTTTTCTCCAGATCCTCTCCAGCACTTGATTCCTTTTTTTGTATGATACCATTCTCACAGATGTGAAGTGATATCTCATAGTTATTTTGATTTGCATTTTCCTAATGACTAGAGAGGTAGAATATCTTTTCATGTACCTGTTGCCCATTTGTATGCTGACATCAAAAAATTATTTTGATCACTATTGCTTTGTCATATAGGTCAGAATCTCAGCATGCGATATCTTCATATATTTTTCTTTTTTTCTCAACATCGCTTTGGCTATTTGGGATCTTTTGTGATTCTATACATATTAATTTTGTTGTATTTCCTTGAAAAATGTCATTGGAATTTTGATACGTGTTGCAAACAATTTATTAAGTACTTTTGGTAAGGTCATCTTACTGTCAATGCTAATTCTTCTTAATCATGTACACGGAATATCTTTCCATCTCCGTATCTTCTTGTATGTTTTCTTCAACGATGCCATGAATTTTCACTGTACAAGTATTTATTCTCCTAATTTAAGTTTATTCCAAACATTTACTTCATTTTGTTTTGATTGTATTTGGCATATTGTCTAAATTTCCTTCTATGACATTGTATATAAAAATAAAAATATTTTATTTCTTACTTTGTAGCTTGTCAATTTGCTTATTTATTCATTGTACTCATTTATTAATTCTGCTTCTTGTGTGTATGAAGGCCTTAGGGTTTTATGTGTAGATTATCATGTTATTTTTGGTGTTCACTTCTTTTCCAATTTGGAGTCTTTTTATTTTTTCTTGTTGCCTAGTTGCTCTGGTTATATAAAAAATGCAGAAGGCAGTGGTGGAAGTGGATACTCTGTTGTTGTTCCTGGTTTTAAAGGAAATGCTTTCAATTTCTCACCATTGAGTATGATATTGACTGTGTATCATATGTGACATTTTTGATGCTGAATTATATTCATTTATTCCAACTTTCTAGAGGTCTTTTTATCATAAATGGGTACTGAGTATTAAATGTGTTATCTCTGTATCAGTGATATGATTATATGATTTTCTTGATTTTAATGTGATATATTAGTAGATACAATATTTTAAACCATCTTTGTATCCTCCAAATAAATCCTCCATGACAATGATGGTAATATTTTTAATGTATCATTGAATTTGGCTGGCTGATATCTTGCTGAGTATTTTTGCATCTGTATTCATCAGAGTATTGTTCTAAAATTTTTCGTGATGTCCTTGTCTAGTTTTGTTATCAGCAAAATATAGGTCACCTAGAAATTTCTTACATGTGTTTCTGTTTAACTCTTAGAAGAAGAGTTTGACAGGGTATGTATGAATTCTTCTCTGAACGTTTTGCAGAATTCACTAGCAAAGTCATCTGGTTGTGGGCTTTTAATTTTTGGTAGACATTTGTTTGCTTCTTATATTCATTGATTATATTAAGTCTATCCTAATTTTTCATTTTCTTCTGATTTAGTCTTGGTAGCTGCATAATTTCAAGAATTTGGTTGTCCAGCTTATTGATACTTAGCTATTCACAGTGGCCTATTATGATTCTTTGTATTCAAGATAATTTTTGCAACATCTTTTTTATTTCTGATTATTATTACAAGCTTATATCTGATTCCTTAGTGAGCCTAGCCAGTTTTTAAAAATTTGTTTATCTTTTCAAAGAAACAGCTTTTGATGTTAGTAATCAGGAAATGTTTTTCACTACTATTTCATTATTTTGATCAATTTTTATTTTCTTCCTTTACTGAATTTTGATTTCAATTGTTCCTTCTCTTGTTGCCTTTGCATAGTTTATATCGTTAGAGATTTTTCTTATTTCTTAAGATAGTACTGAATTGCTATAAACTATCCTTTAATATTGCTTTTGCTATCTCTCTGTTATATTAGTTTATTTTTTCACACTTGCTTTGATCCAAACACATTTTTCCACCTTTGATTTTCTCTTTTACCCAATACTCATTCAGAATCATGTTTTTCAATTTCCATGTATATCAAATTTTTTCAGTTTTCTTTTTTGCTGATTTCTAGGTTTATATCACCGTGAATGGAGATGATACTTGGTACAATTTCAATCTTCATTTGTTGGTCCCTTTATTTTTATTTATTTTTCACTTTTGCTTTCTGACCTCTGGTCTATTCTTGAGAATGTTCCATGAATAGTGCAGGAAAAAAGGTAATTCTGCAGTTGCTGAGTGGAGGGTTCTGCAAATATCCATTAATTCCATATTTTTCTAATTCATCATTTTAGGAGACCGTTTCTCAGTTAAATTTCTTCCTGGTTTTAAAGAGACTGTCTTTGCCCCATTATAGACTTCTTTTTTTGGAACTTAATTGTCTTTATATGTGTGGGTCTTTTTCTGAGCCGTTAATTCTATACCAATGGTATTTTCATTTGTTTTTATTTCAATACCATGCTGATTTGACTACTATTTTTTTGTAGTAGAGTTAGAAGTGAAATAGTGTGACACCTCCAATTCTGCCAACTCCAGATTGTTTTGGATATTTGGGCTTTCTTGATGGTCTAATTAAATTTCATGATTTTTTGCTCTATTTCTATGTATAATGTCTTTGGGATTCTGATGAAGATTATAGTGACTGTATATGTCTTAGGTAATAAGATCTCTTTAAAAATGATAATTAACCCAGTTAGTGAGCAAGGGATATTTTCCATTTCTTTCTGTCTTCTCTTTTAGACAACGTCTTGCAGTTTTCAGCATAGAGTAATTTCACTTCTTTGGTTAAGGTTATCCCTGGTATTTCATTATTTTGGATGCAATTTTAATTGTGATTATTTTCCTGAGTTCTTTTGTGTAAGTTCTATATTTCCATAATAATGCAACAGATTTTTGTAGCTTGTCACTTGATTGTTTTCATTTATTGTTTCCGGAAAATTTCACTGGAGTCTTTGAGGTTCTCTCTGCTATGTCAACTTCAAATGATGATAATTTAACTTATTTATTCCTAATTTTGGCATTTTATATTGCTTTTTTGTATAATTACTCTGACCTAGACTTCCAACATTATATTAGGTAGTAATGGGATGAACAGAGATGCCCATGTTTCTGATCATAGAGGAAACACTGAATTTTTGCCTGTTGACTGTTTACTGAGGTTTGTCATATACGGCCTTTATATGTTGAGGTACACTCTATCAGTTCCCCAATTTTTTAGTTTTTGACATGAAGGTGTTGACTCTTGGCAAATGCATTTTTCTACATCTATTGAGATGATTGTAATATTTTTGTCCTCTGTTAAATTTACTTAGCGTATCACATTTATTGATTTTCATGTACTGAGCCATGTTTGTACCATGGAGTACATCCTACTATTAATGTTCATTTTGCTCTTATTTTGTTAATTATTTTTGTATAATATTCAACAAAAATATTGGCATATAATATTCTTTTTTGATGATGGATTTGTCTGACTTTGGAATAATAGCAATGTTGTTACAATAAAAATTGTTTGGAGGTTAGGCTTCTTCAATTACTTTGAAGCATTTTGAGAAAGATTGGTATTAATTCTTTGAAAGTTTGATATAATTCACTAGAGAAATCATTTTAGCTGAGAGTTAGGTTTCTTGTGAGATTTTGATAACTGCTTCAATATCCTTGCTTGTGATAAATCAGTTCAGGAATTTTTTCTTTCTGATTTAGTTTTGGAATATTGTTTCCAGAATATTTCCATTTTTTCAAGCTTTTCCAAGCTTTTGTCATTAATTTGTTCATAGAACTCCTGCATTTCTGAAGTGTAAGTTCTCATCATTATGATTTTATTTTTTGCTGTTTTCACTCTTATCTTTAGTAGTCTGGCTAATGGCTTGTTTATTTTGCTTAGTTTTCCAAGACCAGATCTTGTTTTTTTTATTTTGGTTTTATTTTACTTTGAGTCTTTTTTTGTCTCTATTTTACTTATCTTAGCTTGAATTTTGATTATTTCCTTCTGCTGGCTTTTATATTCTCTTTTAATTCTTTTTTGTCTTTCAAATGAAGGCTTTCACTCAGTGCTGTTTTTGCTGATAGTTTCTGATAATTGTTTCTTCATTTTTATTTGTTCAGGTATCTTTAATTTTCACCTTTGATTACTCATTGACTAATAGTCATTTAATAACACATTTTTTCTCTCCATTGTAGTTTTCTCCTCTTTCCACATTTGGATGATTTCTAGTTTGATGCCATCATGTACTAAAGATGCCTAAAGATGCCAGATGTAGCTTTAATCTTCATTCATTGAGACTTAATTTTTTATCTCAACATGTGGTCTCCTCTTGAGAATGCTTTGTGAACATTGAAAAACGTGCAGTCTATATAGTTTTGGAGTGTAATTCTCTATATTTAAGTTCATCTAACTTGCTATTTGAAGTTACTGTTTGTTGATTTTCTGTCTTTTTGATCTGACCTTTATGAATAGGATATTAACGTCCTCTACTATTACTGTGCTGCTATCGATGTCTCCCTTTAGTTTTGTTAGTATGAAATTAATTTATTTTCGTGCTTCTATATTGAATGCATATATATTAACAAGTGACGTCTTCTTGCTTTCTTTATTCCTTTATCATTGTATAATGATCATATTTATCTTTCATTGCCTTTTTTATTGAAGCATTTCCTGATTTTGTAGTTAGAAAGTATATGCGTGTGTGTGTGTGCTCGCGCATGTGCATGATGTTGGGGCACATGTGTACAGTAAGGCAGATGAGGGATTCAGATCAACTTTTGAGCTCACCTCTGTGCATGCATCATGGCAGGAGGCACGTTCCATTAGATCTACTTTGTAGACGTTCTACCTCAGTGAAAAAAATCTAAGAACTCCATTAGCATGGAGCTTCCCTAGACTCAGACCTGTCCTGACCTATCAAGTAGGGACACCTGGAAACTCTAGGCTGTGTGACTGGCACACAAGTGGGACATGTCTCCAGTCCTTTGCTGACAAGTGAAAATCCTTCAGGTAAATGGCACCAAAGATCAACTGAAGGACCACCTCATATGTGACCACTGATAGCCTTTGTGGACAGGTGATGCATGACTTTGCTCATGCTTTGTATATGGAAAAATAAAGAAAACCAAGGAATCAAAGAAACTGAGTCTTCTGCATCAGAAACTGCAAGCTCCCTGTCCTGGGGCCTTCCCCAAAGGACAGCAAAGTCTTTCACAGAAAGCTAAGGTCATTGCCACATGGTGGCTTTCTCTGACAAACTAAATGCCAATAACGTCACCCCTTGATTGGAATTTTTAGGGGAACCCGGAAGAAAGACAAGTCTCTCCAACAGGTTTCTGGGTACCCAGGGGATGATTGTCTTTGGATGTTGTGCAAGGAGGAGAGGTCTAGAATCTATGTCCACATCCCCACGATGACCCTCAAATCTCTGCACCACTGATGTCTACTCCCACATTCATAGTATTCAGATCTGTTGTGGATTACTGTCATCAGATCAGGATTGAGTAACTTTTGAGCATGTTCTGGGGCCAGGTGTGGCTCTGTGTCCTGGAATCATCAGGGAACAAACAAAACCTCTAACCTCGGTTACCTCATATTCCAGTGAACACATAAATATATCTAGTATGTGTGTGGGAGAAGTTTCACAAAGAATAAGAAAAAGGAAAAAGGGAATTAATGGCTGTGAGGGATTCTTTCATAGACTGTAACCTTTAAGAAGGAGCTCAAGAAATGAGGCTGTGAGGTTATCTGTGAAATAGGAATGTTCCAGAACAGGACGGGTAATAGGGACAGACATGTGTGAGGGAATTGGGCCTTGTATTGAATGAGCATGAGGCCAGGAGGGGTCAGGCTGAAGGTCACCAAGGACCTTGGTGTTGTTATAGGGACATTAGGTCCCACTTTAAAAGGATACAGCATCACCAGAGGGTTCTGTACAGAGGAGGGGTGTGATTGGACTCACGTTTGAACATAATGGCCCTGCTGAAGGAATGAATAAGTAGTTGAAAAAGACTCAAAATAAAAACCCTCAGAATCACTACAGCATACCATCTGAAATTGAACATACATGGAGCTTCATTAACACAAATCTTCAGGGTGTGCCCTGGTGGCCTAGAAGTCTAGTACACCTTGGAGCAGGCCCACATGTATCCCAAAGTCCAGGGTTAAATACCTGGGGCTGGGGTAAGCAAGAAATGTGAACAGCTAATGAAAATAATTAAGCCCCTCTTTCTCTCCTCTCTCCCTTCCTTCCTGTTTGTGTACTGACCTTCATTCTTAAGTGCACCTTTCCTTTAAAAAAACAAAAACAAAAAACTACAATGGCATTAATCTCTTCAAAAATTGACATTTCTTTTAGAGCCTGAGCTTTTTAGAATCCATTTCTTAATCTCTTCCTACCTCATATCTGTGGGGTTTTTATGTTTTGAATTCTTTTCTCTACAGGTACAGTGCTGTTCTTGTTTTCGTTTATTCCAAATTTATCAAATGCTACAATACTAACTTGTCATTTCTTTCCTCCATTCTTGGGACTTGAGGTCTCCCTGTTACTCTAACACTATCACTAGTATTGTGCTCCTTCTCTGACATCAGGACAGGCACTACCTTCAACTGAAATAGAAAAGACCGATAAATGTTTTCCTATACTGCTCTTTGGGGTCAGGATCATTCCACAAGGTAGAGAAGTTCAGACATAACCCCAAACATGAATCATATCAACCCAACAAGAAACTAGTAAAATTTCTCCATTTCAACCCAGTTCATCTGAGGGGGAAACACTGATTTTCCCTTGTTTACCCAAGTTGTAATGGTTTTGGCCACAGGTCTCCTTGAGTCACTAGTGCAGGAAGGAAACTGTTCTACCCAGAGCAGGATGATAATGATGAGGATCATGTGCACCCCAAAGAGGCAGAGGAAAGGCATTGCCTTTGGCATCTGAATCATCAAAGGGATGGTGTTCGTTGAATTTACCATTCCAAAGTCTGTGATCTAAGAGGAGGCAAAGCCACAGTGATGCAGAATCTCTACCACCAATATGCTCACCTCCATTCCTGCATGAAACTTCCAGTAAAAATAGAACAAAAGTGAGGATCTACTCAGAACAAAGAAAACTAAACAAAAAGCAAACAATATCACAAGATGTCACAGTGAGTGGAAGGCTTCTGGAAATTCTAGTGATACAAGCACTCCAGGGAAACAACACTTCTCCATAGAGATAGTCTGTTGTAGTTGGTGTAACAACAGATAGCTACTGGACACCAATGGAGCACTAATTGCTAGGTATTGGGGGACTTCAGCCTTCACCGGACTCCCCTATAAGACTTTATATACATTGTGTGAGGGTTTTCTGTCTTTTATTTTCTTAGAAAGCAAAATTCAAGTGGAAAGGAGAGATCAACTATCATAAAAATTAAGGTTAGCCATGAAAACTTAGTCTCAAAATTAACGACTAAAACCATGGAGCCTACCTGCTGCTAGGTGGTTTTCTTTTGCTGATTCATTTGATCCACATATATATTCTATGTGGCAGATATAATTAATATTTCAATTGCAAAGATTGGGAAAATAAAACAGATTTTCTCAAAAAGATAAAGTCGTCAAGTGTGGTGAGGCTATCCCTTAGACTGAAGAAGATATTCTTCCTCCCCTTTTTTGAGATCATCACAAATCCATCAGGTTAGTGTGTGGGATTCCCCACCCCTGACTTGTTCAGAGGAGAAATCAGAACTGGAATGTGTGGACCAAGTGAGCTGCAGTGACTCAGCCTCAGTATGTTCAGTGAGAAATAGGTAGTTCTAGGACCCTCCTCTGAGCACTATGATATCCCAGACACTGAAGATGGACTTGATGGTGGGAATAAAGGGAAGAGATAAAAGCAGTTGTACAAGGACAATGACCTTCATAGATGACAAAACCAGTAGCTACCTCAATGTTTCTGATGCTGTAGCTTCACAGCAGAAGACTCTCTACTGGTCCTGATCTGGGCAGGATGCTCCCAGCCGAGAAGCAAAGACACTAGTGGTTTGGTGGCCTCTTCCTGGTGAACTGGACACCGTCATTCTCTTCCTTTTGTCCCAAAGAGAAATATTAACTCAGAATCTAATATACATTCTCAAGTGCAGCTCCTCATTGCTGATGTGAGATCTGTCTATGGTTGAGGGGTTAAGCCATCTTTATGGATATATTAATGATTTCTATGATGCAGAACTGAAAATCTACAGCTCTCACTGTAGGGCTCACTTCAGGGCTCTCACTGAAAATGGTTTTATGGGCCCAGTGTCAAATAAAACTGTTCTCAGCTCTAACAGGACTGTATGCACATGGGTCTTCAGCTAATGAGGACCCTGCTGCATAGCTGATAGGCCAAGTTCAAGAAAGATGCCAACATTCCCATGTCTCATTCTACAAGGAATGAAAGGCATCTCTGGACTGACAGCTCCTTCAAACAGAGATGTAGTTTTCCTTACTTCAGCCTCAAGCAGTATTGTACTTTCTGCTTCGTACTAGAAACTTCAGAGTTCAACCAACACCAGTTATAACCTCAGCTCTGGCCCTTATTCTGTCTGGATGTCTTTTCTTTGGGAGTTTCAAGAAGTTTAAATATAACTTCCCTTAACATTGAAGAGAATAGAAAAATAATCTAATGCTTAGAGATTTTCTCCTTTGCTTTGCAGTCCTTCAATGGTAGTTCTAATTATAAGTGTTTTCTATACTTAGTCCACTAATCATCCAAAATATATCTTTTTAAATTTCATTGAGAAAATGTTTTGATTATTTTATCAGTATGTGTCTGGAACCCAGGTCCTGAGCTAGACATGGTTTACTCTCCATCTGCAGGCTTAGTCCCTGAGCCACTGGAACACAATGAATCACCTCTTCTTTCACCGCATATCTCTTTTTCTTCAATAAAAATGCCTGTCTGTATACTTGGAGGAGGTTATATTTTGGGTTTTCAACCTGAATCAGTGGACATCAAATTCTAATTCTGTGATCACAAATAAATGAACTCTGCCTTTGTAATGTCCTCCTAAGTTTTGTTAATGTCAACCTCTTCCGTTGGGGTCCCAGCCTCCACATGCAGCCTCAGTCCCCAGTGTCTTTGACCCAGTTTAATTCCATCAGAGCCTTCGTTATTTACTCATAAGTAACGGACAGGTGTGATTTCCCTCTACCACAGTAGAGAAGCGATGGCAGGAAGCAGGGCAAGGACAGGGGAGAAGGAAGGAAGTGGAAGGAGGAGGAGCAGAGGGCAGAGGAGGCAGCAGGAAAAGTTCTAGATGTCCTTCAGCAGGAGACATGAGGGAGCCATGTCAGAGTGTCCATCTAACAGAGTGGGCCCATGCTGAGACTCGGGTTCCACACTCCATGTTTTGGAGAGCAAAAGGCCTGGTTGTCAGCCAGAGACAAGTATTGGGGTGCTGAAATCTCAGTCAATCTTGAAACCTCAAGACCTTCACCAAGATCCAGGTGACATCAGGTGTCCTGAAACCTCTCCCAGGGACCAAGTGATGGGGTGCCTCAGCTGCTCTGGCCCTTGGAACTCGCTTTTGGTGTACCAGTGGTGTAGGTCAATCCTTACAGTCTGGCATGTGTTGCAACTGTAGCTCAAGATGTGGCCCCTTTGCCCAGGAAGGGTAGCAGCAACTCCACACTTTCCAGGCTCTGATGGAAACAGAGCTGAGGGCCCCAGGTGTGCTGTACAGGTATCATAGGAAGTGGTGTGTATGTGCCTATAGGCACCTCTTGAGACAGTCCCCAGGGTCTTGTGCACTATGAAAAGCACAGGATGATATGAGAACACATCTCTAGCAGCAGGTGGCTCCCTTGCTCCAAGTTCCCATCCTTGGTGCAGAAAGAGGAGGCACTTACAATGAGTGAGGCAGGGGATCCACTGCAGGGTGTGGCACAGGTGCCTTCATGTTGAGTCCCCACCCCCAATACATCACCAGGAGGAAGAAGCGATGTTACAGACATAAGGTGCAGCAGCACAACTCAAAGTAGGATGGACTCACATCACGCTACTGGTGCTGATTTCATGCTATACACATCACACTGAAGGAACACTCACGTTACGCTGCAGACTGAGGACACACTTCAAGCCACAGCCACCCAACACATACCATGTTAAGGGTCAGGAACCCACATCATTTGTGGCCCCGGCATGCACGTCACACTGAAGGCCCTTTGCACACACAATGTGGCCTTCCAAGGGCAAGAAGCACCTCTGATGCCCAGGTGACTCTTTGCCCCCACCCCTGAGACTTGGTCTTTGGCTTGTGTTGTGTCAGAGGAGGCAGGAATTGTCTAGCAGCTGCAGGATCCTGTCTTCCTGGGGTGGCTGAGTAGTGTTGGCAGCTGAGATGGAAACCATCTCCAAAGGCTCATTAGAGATTCCTGCTTCTGTCTTTTGAAGCCCCTGCAGTGGTCCCATAGCTCCCAGCTCTGCTGCCGTCAGGGCCTGGAATGAGCAAAACTTCTGCTGCCTTGGTTGGGAGGAGGTGCAGGACTAAGACGTCTGTTTCTTCTCCTGGTATCACAACACATCCAGGAACAGAAATCCAGGATCCTTATCCCCTCCCCCACCACAGGTAAGTCTCTAGAGTCATGCATGCCAGGCCAGATGGGGCACCCCAATCCCTGTTTCCCAGTAGAGGTTCAAGGATCCTGAGAATCACATGGGTCTAGATGAAGATCCTTTGTCTTCAGGGCCAAGAGAGGTTTCTGGGTCCTCATACAGGTCTCTGGCCAAGCATCCTGGTGATAGAGATCTCCTGGTTGCGGAACTGGAATGTGGAGCCCTGGTCCCCACCTGGGCCTATTCTGCATGGTGGACATCCTGACTTGGGTCTCTCATGTTACCTGTGGGGAATCTGAAATTTCCAAAGCTGCCTCCTCCTTTGCTTTCTATTCCTCCTCCTTTCTCCTCTCCTTTCTCCTGCTTCTTGCCATCTCTTCTCCACAGTGGCATGTCAAGCTCCTTGGTGCTGTACCGGTCTGGCCTCCTGTACCTTACTGTGCAGAAATTCTCTCAAAACAGCCAGGATGCAAAGTGAGACTCCATGGCCTCACAGTCTGCAGGTTCTCATGGGAGACAGTGCTTCCTCTTCCTTAGCTACTGCGGAATTCTGGCTAGGAAGTTGCTGGAACTTTCTCCCCAGGGACTTGTCCATGATTTGTCAGTCTTCTCCAACTAAGCAAGTTTATTTTGTGCTCTTTCCATCTTTTGAGGCCTCAGCAACTTCTGAGCTTCTAGATTTGCAGCTGACTTGTGCTCTGTGCTCTGGACTGTACTGGAAGTGGACCCTGATGTTCAATCCCTGCTGGTGGGTGTCCTCGTGCAGAGATGAGGAGCGCAGGCCTGGGGTCAGGTAGAATACCAAACCCCATCTCAAGATAGATTTTCTTCTGAAAATATGTTAGATTATTTTACTATATACAATACAATGCATTTATCAAATTTTACATCTTATATGAAATTAGAATATTGACTATTTCCTATCAGCCCCATATACACAGAATTGTTTATGCATTCGTCTTTGATTGTTTTTGTTGAAATTTTTTTCTATAATAAACATTAGAGAAAGTCTTAGGCTATCACTTTTATCATAATCCTCTCATTTCCTTGACTATAAAGGTATGTCTTCTGGAAGTTGTCTACATGCAAATTTGAGACCAAATATTTCCATTTAAAAAATCATATTGTGGTTTTAACTTTGCTTCATTGAATTAATCACTGTGGGTGTAAAAAGAACTCAATACAATAGTGTATTATGACTAGATTGCTATTCCTCAACGTGATCAGGATTATTATTTCCTTCTTAATATTTAATAATTTTGTTTCATTATCTACCTTACATTTGTTTTCAGGTAATATTTTGTTTTTTCTTTTTTCTTACTTTCTGCTTACATGGGTTTATAGCTCTTCTTTGTCTAATTTCCATAGTTCAGGTCTTTATTGATTTAGGATCATCCATCCATTTTCCAAAGTAAGCATTTGATAGTAAGACTTCTTCAGAACTTTATCTGCTTGCAACAAGTTTTGATGTCATATTTTTATATTTTTATTTTCATTTTAAGTGTATATGTGAATATTGAATTATTTATAAAATTGTTCAATTTTTAATTTTTCAGTGTTTTCCAATGAGAATATTGCGGGATGTAATAAATGTACAATTTCAATTCCTTTCAAAGTGTTGAAGGTTCTTTTATTACACAAAATATCTAAATTGGTGTTTGGTGAGTGTTAACTAGAATGTGTACACTGCTGGGTGTGGGTTATTGGTACTATCATTGTCAATAATGTGGTCTAGCAATGCCAGCTGGAGGGTGTGGCTCATGTAAAGCCCAAAGACTGGGGTACAGACCTGGGGCCACGAAGGGAAGGGCAATCAGAATAAATAAATTAAAAGTGGAAAAGAATGTTAACTGGATAACATTGCTTATGGCTTATTCCTCGTATTCTCTCATTGCCTGTCTTACAGGACTATCAACTGTTGAGGAAAATATTGTGGGAAGCGTTGAAGTCTTAAGTACAGTTTTAGATGTGTGTCTGTCTTCTTTGACTTATTCAGCTTTAAATCCATTATATTTAGATACAGTTACAGATACCATCTCTTGGTAGGTTATTCACCATCCAGTATTGCTATAATCACTAGTAGTTTTCTTTGATATGAATCTACTTTGCTATTAGAGACACTTCATTCTTTTATTAATATGCACACAGTACAAAATTCTGCCCTCCTTTCAACCGTCCTGTATTGATATATTTGAAGTTAATTTCTGTATGCATAGCTTTCTTAGGTCCTGGTCTATGTTCTCAAACTCTGCTTTTAATTTGTCTATTTAGATCATGCAAATTTAATATAATTATTCATATGTGAAAACTCAAGTCTTCCCATTTTGTTATTCATTTTGTTCTTTTTCTCATTCCAGGTTCTATTTTCCAATTCTTAAGTGCTTCTCTGTCTCCCTGCACCCAACCCCAGCCATGACCTTTGAGATACTGAGCAGCACATCCTACTTCCTCCCTAGTCTTATAATTACCACAACTCATCTTCCCACCAAGCCTAGTACTGCCTACAGCCTGTTTCTCATTATGAGACTGATCCCTACCCAGGGCCAACCCTGCCACCTTAGAACCAAGTGAATTGAAACACCTCTAGCTCATGCATGTGTGAGTAACTGAGTCCTGCCCTCTAATCCCCATGCCACCTGCCACAGACCCAACCAGATATCCCCATGCTCTGTGGCAGCACCTGAGACCTGAAGCTGAAGTGTTTCCATCCAGCCTCTACAAGGGGTAGAGCAGCAGTTTGATCCTGGGTGGTGAGTCCTGTCTTCTCAGGTGTCTGGACAACCCCCAGATGAGGATCTGAACTTTGTGAGTGGTGAATGGAATCGACACTAAGTGTGGGCCGAGAGAGTATGAGCCTCAGGCTGTCCTCATCACAGCCTGGCATTGCTCCATCCCTCACAGGAACCTTGTTTCCTCCCCTGAGTCTTCACCTGTTCTTGTAGTATATATTAAATCCTCTCATCTGCAGATTTAAGGATGACTCATCTGAATGAAACACCCTGTTACTTTAACCTGTAGGGGTCACCAGTCATCACTCCAACATAAAAACATACACACGTTTTTACCCACATCTAGAGGACTTGTGATTATCCTGAAATGGGAGAAGAGATAGCCTACTGACATCAAGGGGATGGTGTTCATAGGGGCTCTCCATGTTCTACAGCACACACACAGGCCATTGGACAAAGAACTATCTGATTTCCAGTGACATTACTGTCCAGGGAGGGAGACCAGATTCATGGGCGTTAATAGGAATTGAACCCTCAATTAACTGGTAATTCTTTACGGTGCAACTGAGTCACTGTAGGGGCCCTAAGGGATAAGACATGTTTAATTCTGCAGTCATCATAAACTCTCAGTCCAACCACATGTTGAGAAAGTCAATAGATAGTTTTTCACTGATTTCTCCCAAATGGGGAGAAGATGACAGGTGTCAGGGTGATGCAGGGACAGAAGAGTTTCACTAGCTCATGCACCAGTGAAAATGCTTCACCATGGCCACCCTGGGGAGAGGGTGTCAAGGGCTGATTTTCCATCTACTTTAAGAAGGGGAAGAGTCATTATATGTCATGGTAAACTATATCCATGGGGAGGGTATATGTTTTAGTGAAAACATCTTGCCAAGTGTAACATTTTGATAAGTGAAAACATCATGCTAACATTGGCTGCCTACAGATTTTACTGACATAACAAACCAAGATCAACCTGCTCCTGACTCAGCATCTCTTGTCTTCACTACTGTATTTATAAACACTGTGTCCAGTCATGTCCGTCCAAGGGTGTCCCCAGCCTGTGTGCTTGAAAACATGCATTTTCATGTGTATCCATACATTTGCCTGACTCCCATATCTTCTGTCCAGTATGACCATCTCCTATAAATAATGCAGTCCATGTCTGCCTTTCTGCTAAGTTTTTCTATCTTGTCAGTTCTCAAAAATCCCCATTCCTTATTTCTTGGTCTGTATCAACCATGATCCTCCATTTCCTGTTCCTATAACTGATGTCAGGGAGTGGTGTCATCTCCCCTGTGCCTGCCATGCACATCTTTCCTTGAATGTCTGTCTCCTCCATTTGAAACCACACCTCACATTTCTCATTCCTGTGTCTGCATCCAATACTGTCCCAAGTGTTTGTCTTCTGTGCTTCAGTCTGCATCATCTCATGTTGTCCACACTCTGGGAACCTGCAGTTTATGTAGACAACCAGGTCATTCACTGACTGTTCCTCTAGCCCCTGAATGAACCCATATTTCCTTACCCTGTCCCTGCTGTCTATGAGTGCCTCTGAGTTCCACACTCTGTGCCATGCTGTAATCACTAATCTATTAAGGGACATCTTTATTTCTTCAAGGTTTTGTCCATTGTTAATAACACTCTTTTACATGTTTTCTTAGTGACATTTTTTGTGGATGTGTGGTTTCAAGGCAGTTGAGCAAATACTCAGGTCTAATTCATGCACCCAATGTTGACATTCTTTTTAATTTCACAATAATATGACAAGGTGGCTTCTCAAGAGTTTGGGATATTTATGCTCCCATCAGCAATGAAGGGAATTTCCTTTGTCCCACATACACACAAATAATTGATGTTGTCAATTTTCAATTTTTAAACATTCTAATATGTTGACAGGATTAATAATTGGTATTTTAATTTGCTTTCTCCCTAGGTACAACGCATTTTAATAATTCCCCAATGATGAGAAATTTCTGCATGTACATTTTCCAATTGTATATATTCTCTGTAAGATGTTCATTTATAATGCAACCGATTTTGATTTAGTAAGCTATATTTGTTTTGAATTTTGCTAGTTATTTTAGTACTTTGCATGCAGGTCTTCTCAAATACATGTTTTTAATGCATTTTACAACGAGGAGATCCTCTAATGATTTTTTGATCAATGTTTTTTACAGGGTATACATTTTAGGTTTAATGAAGCTTACATTATCCATTTTCTTTTATGGCTAATGCATTCTGTGTTTTGTATGAAAATAATAAAATTATAAGTCTTGTAGAATTTCTCTTGCATTTCCAAATATGGTGAATAATGTTTGGCATTTTATAATTAAGGTAAAGTATGATAATGGGTGAGTGTATTCTCAGGTACAAAGTTTTTATCTGTGTTCACTTCTATATTTTCAATATAAGGAAACAATATATAAATAAGGATTCACCAGGTAAGGGATCTGGAGACAAGACCTCTGCTTCACACCAGAAGCATTGAGGACCTTATCCTCTGTGAAAAGAACATTAGACATACCATACCCATAGTGTTAGGGAAGCTTGAACTCTGAGTATGTGGGCCATAAGAAGGGGTTTCCTTTGGGAAATTAAAACATACTTCTAAGACGTATGTTCTGAATTTATACTATCCATCTGGTTTGAATATCTCAATTCCAGATGTTAGTATGAAATGGTTCTTGAAAGAGTGGGATCTCTGAGGATGATGACAAAAATAAGTGAAAAATCCCTCTTTGTGGAAATGTTTCTAATTCAAGAAAGGGGGAACATCGGAAGAAACAATGCTCCTTGTACTCATCAGCACCATTGTAAAATACAGACTACATGAGAAAATGATCCTTTGAGAGTGAGAACCAGGACACAACAAATGGGAGAGTTAGCACCAGAAATAATTAACAGACAATGATAGCGCCGCCATCCAACATCCTATGGAGTAAATGACAAGGACTCTGATGGAATTAAACAGAGGAATAGCTTCCAGGGCAAAGATGCTAGGGACTGAGGCTGTCCCGCAGGCTGGGACCCCAAAGGTAGAGGCTGACATGAACAAAACCCAGGAGGGCATTACAAAGGCAGAGCTCATTTATTTGTCATCAGATAATTAAAATTTGAAGTCAATTTATT